>JABUQX010102752.1:17500-20000 GCA_015478945.1 Trachelipus rathkii
TTATGTAGGAGAGCAGTAAAAAAAACATGGTGTATATGATGAAATGTTTAAGTTTGTAAAAGAAAAATGAGGGTTATATATATTTTTATTAATAATAAGTATGGTAAAGCAGTAAAACAGTAAAACATGAGGGGGGTGAGGGTGGGTGGGGACCCCCTGGTGGCTGTTTGCTGTAGTGTTTTACAGCCTTATTGCTTTATGGTCCCTAAAATCATGTTTTTCGTGGAAATTTGACAACTTTTTTTCTAGAAACAATGTTTTTTCAAAAATGTTTTTCAAAAAACAAAAATGTTTTTCAAAAAACAAAAATGTTTTTCATCAAAAGAAAATGTTTTTCGAAAAAACAAAAATGTTTTTTGAAAAACAAAAATGTTTTTCAAAAACCATTTGTATTTACTACATGAAAAATGTAAATCTTATCCTTCAATATGAAAATTTAACTTTAACTTTAACTTTTTAATTATACCTTTAACTTACTTTGGTAATGAAACAGCTTTTCTATAAATAAAAGACCTGATTGAAATAAAAAAAAATAAAAATGTAAGACTGTGTGTATACGAACTCTAACAAAATATACTCTTCTTCTTCTTCTTCTTCTTCTTCTTCTTCTTCTTCTTCTTCTTCTTCTTCTTCTTCTTCTTCTTCTTCTTCTTCTTCTTCTTCTTCTTCTTCTTCTTCTTCTTCTTACTCCTCCTCCTCCTCCTTCTTTTTTCCTGTAACAAAGATGAGTCATCAAAGCTGAGACATTAAAAGATGAGTCATCAAAGTTGAGACAACAAAGTTGAGACATCAAAGCGGAGGTATCAAAGTTGAGGCATCAAAGCTAAGGTATCAAGTTGAGGTATCAAAGTTGAGGCATCAAGTTGAGGCATCAAAGCTGAGGTATCCAAAGATATGAGAATCATATATATAGTGACTCTGCACTGTATATGTTGGATGTGATGTAGGTGAGAGGTGAGATGACATCATTGCTCTAGTGGTGAGAGCTGTGGCTGTGTGGCGACTAGAGACTAAGTTAGGGTGACTTAGAGTATTCAATACAGCTGTGAGTGCGAGTGGTGAGAGAGTTCGCCTCTATTAGACAGGTGTGTGACGAGTTAGATACCGACATGTGCTCGACATAATCTCACTTAATCGCTCACAACTTTTATGCAAGGTCAATTTCAGGCCTTGATACGGTATCAAGGCCGTAATATCAAGGTCAAGACCGAAATATCAGGTCAAAACATCAAAAAGAGGGCTAAGCTACCTAAAGGAGGTTAAAGGGAGGTCAAAATTAAGGGGGGGGGAGACACATATCGGGGCATCCTTCTCCGTAGGGATGCTAAAAGCGGGTATAATACTTATATATAATATATATTATATATATATATAATAAATATATATATATATATAATATATTTATATATATAATATATATATATTATATATATATATATATATATATATATATATATAAATATATATATATATATTTATATATATATATATATATAATATATATATTATTATATATATATATATATATATATATATATAATTAATATATATATATACTTAACCCATGGAAGACCATAGTTTGGCTGCGGATTCTAACATAGGTTCGAAATGTGATAGTCAGAAAAAAAGGTAGCTGAGATATAGAAAATCGAGACGGCAAAAGCGAAAAAGATGATGTGACGCGGTGCGGGGCGGTGCGGTGCGCCAGAGCCTCGGGTTTTGATCCAATCGCGTCGTTGACCCCGGAAAACGCTTCTACGCACCCGAAAACCTATAATTTGACCCTTAAAACGTGTTAATACGCCAAAATAACGATGTTGCAAAATGTTGCAAAATGTTGCAAATTTTGTTTGCAACATTTGCAACATTGCATTGCAACATTGCAATGTTGGATTGCAATACGCCATCAAGGGGGGTAGGGTAATATCTAATACTAACTCTTGTTAGGAGTGAATCGATCCCGTCGTAAACCACAGGAATCGATTCAGCAGTGTCGATTATGTACTAATCGATGCCTATATCGAATATGTTCTGTCACATACGATATATCGTGCTAGAAGGGTTAGAAAGGGGGGTGGGGTAATAACTCGTAGAAGGAACCAACCTAGCACATTCTAATATACACCATTCGACTCCTCATACCTTATAACCTAGGAGTAGACACTAATACCGCTGTATTCTATGATGTAGGATATGTCATGCTAGAAAAAGCTAGAAAAGGGGGGTAGGGTACTAACTCATAGAAGGAAGCATCCTAGCATCTTCTAATATACATCAATCGACTCTCCGTACCCTATAACCTAGGGGTAGGCACTAATACCGGGTGTATTCTATGACGTAGGACATGTCAGGCTAGAAAAGGCTAGAAAAGGGGGGTAGGGTAATAACTCATAGAAGGAAGCATCCTAGCACCTTCTAATACACACCAATCGACTCCCCGTACCCTATAACCTAGGGGTAGGCACTAATACCGGGTGTATTCGATGACGTAGGACATGTC
>JABUQX010102752.1:22500-28695 GCA_015478945.1 Trachelipus rathkii
ATAAATATATATATATATATATATATATATATATATATATATATATTATATATATATATTATTATAATATATATAGTATATATATATATTAATATATATATAATATATATATATATATATATATATATATATATATATATATATATATATATATATATATATATATATAGTATAATAATATAATATATATATATATATATATATATATATATATATATATATATATATATATATATATTATATATATATATATATAAATAAGATATATTTATGAGATATAGGTATAATAATATATATAATTATATATATATATATATCAGTGGCGATTCCTGCCTCATGTTTGGACGCATGCAATGCTGGAAACTAAAAAGTTAAAGAAAATGCTTATCCTCTAAAACTATATATATATATATATATATATATATATATATATATATATATATATATATATATATATATATATATATTTTTATTGTAAGTATATATATATATATATATATATTATATAATATATATATTATATATATATATATATATATATATATATATATATATATATTTATATTATGCCAAACTAAAGAGAGTACCCGCATGATATCTATAAAACTAAGGTAGGTGCAAGAAAACTAATAACATATATGGAATCAGCGTATGAAATTTGTAGGAAAAAAAAGGATTTTTTTTATATGCTAATAACATATTTGGAATCAACGTAAGTAGTAACAGGGCTATATTGCACGACGATGGTCAAAATGACCAAAGGTATTTTTACCTGCACCTGACCTTTTTGGCCTGACCTTTTTGGCCTTGACCTTTTTTGAGCCCAAATTTTTACCTGACCTTGACCTTTTTGGGCCTTGACCTTTTTTGGGCCTTGACCTTTTTAGGCCTAGACCTTTTTGGGCCTAGACCTTTTTCGGCCAACCCTTTGGTCTTCCATGGGTCAACTTTTATGGCTCAACTTTGAATTTTAGGGGCAACCCTTAATTTTTTGTCAACCCTAATTTTTTCGGCAACCCTAATTTTTGCAACCCTTCGAAGAAGGGTTGCGCCAAACGGTTGCGTCAGCAACCGTTGTACGTACCCCACCCTAATTTTTTCGACCAACCCTTTGGTCTTCCATGGGTCAATTTTGGCCCACCCTAATTTTTTGCCACCCTTTAGGGGCTTAGCCCTATTTTTTGATATTTCGGTCACATCTACACACGCGCGCGCGCGCACACACACACACAGGTCAATTTTGGCCCACGGTAATTTTTGGCCACCCTTTAGGGGCTTAGCCCTATTTTTTGATGTCTTTACCTTTTTTTGTCCTTGACCTTTTCTCCAAAGCTTGCCAGATACCATGGGTCAATTTTGACCCACGGTAATTTTTTGGCCTTCCTTTAGGGGCTTAGCCCTTTTTTGATGTCTTAACCTTGTTTGACCATGATATTTCGGCCTTGACCTTGCCAGATACCATGGGTCAATTTTGGCCCACGCCTAATTTTTTTGCCCACTTCAGATTTACTTACACATATATGGTTCCCAATCACCGTAAGAAGTATCTAGTGATGTTCTATTAGTGTTCTATGATTATTCTATGAGTGCCGGGTGAGTGCCAGGTGAGTGCCAAGTGAGTGCCAATGAGTGCCAATGAGTGCCAAGTGAGTGCCAATGAGTGCCAAGTGAGTGCCACATAGTGCCAAGTGAGTGCCACATAGTGCCAACTGAGTGCCACTTTTTTCAAGCCTTTTCTAGCCTCCCCTGAGCCTAGAATAGCCCTAATATGGGTGTCTACCCCTAGGTTATAAGGTATGAGGAATCGATTGGTGTATATTACAAGATGCTAGGATGCTTCCACTATGAGTTAGTCTTTTCTATCAACTTATATCTATACCTCCCTATATATATTTGTATATGTATCTTTTAAATATATATATATATATATATATATATATATATATATATATATATATATATATATATATATAATTCTCACACACACATACACACAAACACTATTACACTTATACACACATTCACTTTCACTCACACACACAGTTACACTTAAGCACTTACACTCTCCATAGACACTTACATTAAACCCTATACACTTACACTCACACCCACACACAGATACACTTACACTTACACTCACACACTCGATATTTTGATGCCTCAACTTTGATGCCTCAACTTTGATGCCTCAACTTTGATGCCCCAGCATTAATGCCTCAGCATTGATGCCTCAACTTTGAAGGTTCATCTTTGATGACTCATCTTTGATGACGTCATCTTTGATACCACCTATATTGATGATTCATCTTTGATACATTTTCTAACCTTTTCTAGACTTTTCTATCCCACATCATAGAACAACACTAATATTGATGTTTTCCCCTAGTTCATAAGCGTACCATCAGGTCGCCGCATGCGCCCTCCGCGCGAAGGCTGACAACCCCGCACCCGCAGGTGCGACCCGCCGCGTGCGACCCGCCGCGTCCCCGCCCGCCGCGTGCGCCCGCAGGCGCAATATTTCCGCGTTCCCGCCCGCCGCGTGCGCCCGCAGGCGCAATATTCCCGCGCGAATGAAAAATATATATACTATAAGTCATTCATTTTTATTTCATACTTAAACATTTCAAAGAATTTCTTTTCAAATATACTATGAGTCATTCATTTTTATTTCATACTTAAACATTTTTATTAAAAACATTTTCGCGAACCTAAAAACTGTTGTAACTCATTACAGCCCTATTATTTAAAACATATTTATTAACATTATTATTTACTAATACTTTACTTAATACTTTTTAATTTATAAATTTTTTAAAAATTGTATGTAAGGAAGAAAAAAACCAGAGTGTCTGATATATAATCATTTTACTAAAATTGTACGAAATATTTATTAAAAACATACATTTTTACATACCTTAAAAACAGTAAATCAGTAAATCATTCATTAATAGAGGTGTGACCTAACACCAAGGGGGATTAGTATGCTTTTGTTTTACTGCTTTTACTGCTTTAACTCATGTTTTACTCCTTTAACTCATGTTTTACTGCTTTAACTCATGTATGTTTTAGCTGCTTTTAACTCGATGTTTTAACTGCTTTGAACTCATAATGTTTTTACTTGCTTTAACTCACATATTTATTAAAAATAAAAAAAACCCTTAAAAAAAAAAAAAAAGGCAAAAAGTAAATCAGTAATCAATAGATGTGTTACCTAACACCAAGGGGATTATTATGCTTTTGTTTTACTGCTTTACTGCTTAACTTTTCTGCTTTACTTGCTTTAACTCACTTGCCTTTACTGCTTTAAACTCACAATACATTACATACCTTAAAGCCGTAAATCAGTAAATCAATAGAGGTGTTACCTAACACCTAAGGGATTAGTTGCTTTTGTTTTTACTGCTTTACTGCTTTTAATTAATGCTTTCCTGCTTTAACTTTCTGCTTTACTGCTTTTAACTTTCTGCTTTACTGCTTGAACTCATATGCTTTACGGTTTTAACTTTCTGCTTTACTGCTTTAACCTTCTGCTTTACTGCTTTACTCATATGTTTACTGCTTTAACTCATATAATTTATTAACATTACATACCAAAACAGTAAATCAGTAAATCAATAGAGGTTGTGACCTAACACCAAGGGGTGATTAGTATGCTTTTGTTTTAGTTATGCACATAATAACTTGCTTATTACTTGCTTTACTGCTTTAACTCATGTTACTGCTTTAACTCATTTTGTTACTGCGTTTAAACTCATATGTTTTACCTGCTTTTACCTATATGTTTACTGCTTTTAACTCATGTATTTAATTCAACGATTTATGTTTTTTATTTGTTTTAATACTTTTAAATTTAGCTTATTTTTCTTTTAATTATTCTTAATTTTATTTTCCTTTATTTATTACGTTTTATTTTTATTATTTATTATTATATTTTAATGTTGTTTACTTCATGCCTATTGTTATTATTATTTAGAACACCAACATAACACACAAACACACACTGTACACTTGATACACCACATTCACTATGACACTGTTATACACACACACACCACACACTATACCTCCTTTATTACACACATTCACTATGACAATTATACACACACACTTATTCACTATGACACTTACATTTACCATAGACACTTACATTTACACTTATACACACGCGGTCACACACACACACACACACACACACACACACACACATACACACACACACACTAACACAACTTATACATACATTCACCTATGACACTTACACTCACCCATAGATACTTGCACTTACATTTACACTTATACACACGTACAAACACACTACCAATCCTTTGGCTTTCCTGGGTCAATTTTGACCCACCCTAATTTTCGGCAACCCTAATTTTTTTCCACCAACCCTTTGGTCTTCCAGGGTGCAATTTGAGAACCCAAATTTTTAGGTCAACCCTTTTGTATTCTACGGTACAATTTTGATGCCTCAGCTTTGATGCCTCAACTTTGATGCCCCAACTTTGATGCCTCAACTTTAATGCCCCCAGCTTTGATGCCTCACCTTTGTTGATGGCTCAACTTTGGGCTTCAACTTTTATGGCTCAACTTTGATGGTGTCATCTTTGATGGTACTATATTGTATGGTTCAGCTTTGCATGGACTCAGATTTATTGATGCGTTCAACTTTTGATGGTTCCCAATCCACCGTTAAGGACAGTATCTAGGCAGGGCTTGCGGAGTCAGGAGTCGGAGTTCGGTGGAGTTGAGAACTTCCGCTCGGGAGTCGTGCAATTTTTCCCGGAGTCGGAGTCGGAGTCGAAAACTCTGTGCAAGTGGAGTCGGAGTCGGAGTGGGAGTCGAAGATTCCTGTGTAAGTGGAGTCGGAGTCCGGAGTCGGGAGTCGAAAATTTTGGGAGAACTATATTATATTATTATTATTATTATATTATTATTATTTTATTATATTATTATTATATTTATTAATTATTATTATTATGATTATTATTATTATTTATTATTATTTATTATTATTATTATTATTAAAGTTTTTGATTTTATTTCCATCGTTCTAAATATTTATTTTGTAAAATTTAATTTCCTTAAAATAATCTTTGAAAATAATATACAGGAGAGAGAAGATATATTTACATAGATTTCCCGACGCGTTTCGTCTCTATACTGAGACATCTTCAGAGGATATTTCTTGTAAGGAGAATGATCTTTAAATTTGATATATAATAAGAAATCAGTATGATATTGAGTCTGATGATAAAATACATAAAAATTTTATCGTTAATGTTCTGGTTGCGGTTCTTGATGTAGAGGCCTCCAGCAATTAAGTTTCTGGACTTTCACACTTATCCTATAATAATTGTGAAGTGTTAGAAATATTACTAATAGTTGATTGACCATTATGCCGTTTGAAATGTTCAAAGGGATATTTTGCTGGGACTGTAGAGATGTTGATATGCCCTGTCCGACAATCTATTCTTCGTGTAACCAATATGTGTCGACGTACAGTCTAACTCAGGGCAGTTAAATTGGTACACAACGTGATGGTTGTCGGGCAAAGCATTTCTTGTGCTAAAGGAAGATGACAGTTGTTTGGACTTATCGTATAGTCTGACTTTAATTTTTGAAGTGTCTTTAGTTTTGAGGTGAGAATTCAAAATATTACGAAGGCACTTCTCTTCCTTTTTGACAAATAGCATTGGAAGTTTTGAAGAAGAAATTTATCGAAATTTTCTATTTTTTTTTTACTTTCTTTTTTATATAATTTTGTAAGGGTTTTATTAATTAAATTTTCAACTGAATATTGTGGATGATCACAGTTAATTAAATTTTACTTAATGCGGCAAATTTCTTCATCAAAAGTTTTCCAAGTTGAACATAGGTTGTCATGCCTCAATGTAACTAAAATTTTTACGAAGATTCTTTGTAAACAGCGGTGAATAGGATCCATTAGTTCATATACAAAACATTATCAGTGCGGTTTTGACATGCATGCCTGTAGATAATGAGCCCAGAATTAACATTGATTTTGATGTCTAAAAAACAGAAAACATTATTAACCTAAGTTTCGTATGTGAATTTTAAGCATGACAACTCTTGAATTTTATGATTAACTGATGTATATGATCTATGTTCCTAAAAATAGTGAGGGTGTCGTCGACATACCTTATGTAAAATACGGGGTTAAAGTAGGGATGG
>JABUQX010102753.1:0-10000 GCA_015478945.1 Trachelipus rathkii
CGTCTGACTTGAAGTACTAGAAGAATGCACGTTAGAGGAAGATACAGAACTGGAAATGGTAGTTAATGTTGATGAAATGGAAATTGGTCCTTGCATCATCCCATAGCTTAATCTACTAATATCTACAATTGGACTACGATTAGGTAATGGAGGAGGAGTTAATGATTGTTCTGGTCCCAGTGGTATGTTTGGGGTAAATGAATATGATGACTTTTGAGGATACTGTAATTTTAAATTAGACAAATAAGACGCATTCTGGGAATAGGATGCAAATGATCCATTTGTTAAATTTCCTGGGTTCCATATACTCATGTTTGGTGCAATGGTGGAACTATTAAACATAGCATTCATACCTAAAGGCATACTGTGTGATGAAGACAATGAAGGTTTCTGGAAAGTGCTAAATTGATTTGCTGTAGCTGGCTGAAATAACTTAGAATTTTTGTTTAAATCTTGCAGCTTCTTAATCTTGTCATTTAACTCATTATTAGGTTTTTCTGGGCTCACAAATGATATGAGGTCATCATTTTTATTTCATAAATTTAAACATTTGTTTAATTAAAAACATAAATTTCGAGAAACCTAAAACTGTAACTCATTACAGACATCTTTTATTATTTTTTTACTTTAAATCACTTGTTTTTAATTTATAAATTTTAAAAAATTGTATGTAAGAAGGCAACAAAGCCAAACGTTGTCTGAATTTGGAAAATCATTTTATTCTTAGCTCAACTTAAAGAAAATTTAATTAAAAACATTAACATTACCATACTTAAAGCAGTAAATCAGTAAATCAATAGAAGGTGTGACCTAACACCAGGGGGGATTAGTTGGCTTTTGTTTTACTGCTTTACTGCTTTAAGCAGTAATGTTTATCTGCTTTAACTCATGTTTTTACTTGCTTTTAACTCATATGTTTTACCTGCTTTAACTCCTATATTTATTAACATTACATACTCTAAAGTAAATCAAGTAAATCAATAGAGGTGTGACCTAGCAATAGGGCTTAGTATGCTTTTGTTTTTACTGCTTTATACTAGCTTTAACTCGTATGCTTTACGGCTTTAACTCATAATGTTTTACTGGCTTTTAACTCATATATTTATTAACATTACATCCTTAAAGCAGTAAATTCAGTAAATGAATAGAGGTGTGACCTAACACCAGGGGGATTAGTAAATGCTTTTGTTTAACTGTTTTACTGTTTAAACTTTCTGCTTTACTGCTTTAAACTTTCTGCTTTACTGCTTTAACTGTTCTGCTTTTACTGCTTAAACGCTTCTGCTTTTACTGTTTTAAAGAAACTTTCTGTCTTTACTGTTTTAACTCATTATATTTTATTTACATATGTTTTTCTTTTATTTTTGTTATAATGCTGTTTTAATTTTACTTATATATTATGTATAGCTTTAAAAGTTTATTTTTATTAATATTTTAGATAATTATTTAATTTGTTATTTTTGTTATTTTATCATTATATTTTAAAAAAGTTTTTGATTAGTTTTAGTGTTTATTTTTAATTATTATACTTAGTGTTATTTAGCTGTTCATGCCTATTGTTGACTTATTATTTAGGAGAACACTTCATCTATGACATACTTTGAATACCACACATTCACTATGACACTTATATACCAACACACATAGACACATTACAGTTACCCATAGCAACTTACATTTACACTTATTACCAACCGACCACGATTTCTTACAAGATTTACTTACACTCAACCAGATTTACTTCACACACACACAAGATTTTACCTTACCACGACCGATTTACTTACACTCAACAACAGATTTAACTTACACTAACACACGAATTATTTACACACTACCACAGATTTACTTACACACGACAGAATTTACTTACAACACTCAGATTTAGCGTAGCAGTCACACACAGATTTTACTTCACAACACAACACACACACACCAACGGCTCCACAGCACACACACGGCACACTCACTTACAACACCCACACACACGCACACTCACTTACACAATTATATTATAATTTATTAAAGACATTTATGTTTAATTAAAACACGTACATTTATATTACTCTTCAAATATAACTAAAATTATTTCAAAGTTTCTTTAAAACTTCTTCATAAATCAATCATTATCTTTGACAAAGAATTTATTATTACTGTTAATCCTTTTTGTTTATACAATTTTCTAACTAACAAGTTTTGTGTTTGTGTGGGTTGGTTGGGTTGGGGTTTTTTTTAAAAGTATACTTTATTTCACTTTAATTTATGAACTGTATTATTGTTGTTTATAAAATCATTATTGTGTGTTTACCACCTAGCACATCACTCGAATCAGAAAATCAGTAGGTGCAGGCACCTACACCCCTCTACACCAAGGCTATCTGACGTTTTGTTCTGTTGACTTACTGCTTTACATCCTCTTTAGCGATGTAATCAGTATAAAATAACAAAATAAGTTTCTTCTCTGCTAACATAACATCTATTTTATTTCGTCTAAATCTAATAAGTTTTTATTTAACAATAACTATATTATCACTTACATTTTATACTTATTTCCGCATCGATGTTACTAAAAATGATTTCAGAAGTTTATTTAAATAATTGTTTGTGGTCGATTTCTTTATTATTTCTAATGTACATAGGACAGATTTCCAACACGAGAAAACACAACAAACCGCACTCGTTACAGATAAAAAACTGACCTCTCTCTGTAATGTAATGGGTTTGAATATAACTTTGGTCGATCCCGTATATTTTCAAAAGATAATCCTTTTTTGAGATTAATATATAATCTTTTTATGTCTGATATCAGGTCAAAAATATATTTCAAACTGACCGTTTTCTGTAAAATGTGGTGCAACTGTGGTGCAATAACTAACGTTAGGCCTAATTTTAGGCCTAAATTTAGGTAAGCCTTTTGTATCACAGGCGATTTAAGCGCCTAATTCACGATAAAGCTAGCCCGAACTATGCAAGGATCGAGAATTCATGTTATTTATTTTTAATAATATGATTTGCAATTGATGAAAAATGCTGGATCGGTAAGATCCTTTTATCAGGTACTCAGGTAAGAAGGAAATGTTTTACCTTTCTTGTGGTGGACGGAGTAATCGCTTATGGGACATGGTGCATATGTCATTTGGTCGTGAATTAATGTTAATAACCTTTGATTTTTAAGGTTGGCACATGTTTTTCTCTATATCCCTCGTCATCCCTTTGGTGTTATTATACAATCCTAATAAGACATGTCATATTTCCTTTATAATTTAAAAATAAGGGATAATAAGTAATTTTACTCATATATTACCAACTTAAATGAGCACTCATTTATAAAGATTTTTTAATCATATAATATATAGTTGTTTTATTATATATATATATATATATATATTATATTGTATGTGAGATAGTATATATATAATATATATGATATATATATATAGTATATATAATATATATATAATATATATATATATATACATTATATATATATATATATTAAGATAACATCTAATATATACAAGCGTGTTCATATATTTACAATGGTTTTATATATAAGGATAACTTAAATATAATACTTCTACATACATTTTACACATGAAGTTTTCGCCTAACCTTTAGATTAAAATTCTTTAAATCTTTGCAATATTTTAGTTATATCAATATCGATGATATAGTTTCGTGTCTCAGTATTAACTTTCAGTTAACACATACGTAAAAAAGGTTCCTTGCTCAGATATCATATATATTTACATTCTGGGGTTCACATGAATAAATACTTACCTGCGCATTGTTTTTTCTAAGTAGATAAATGAATTTCTGTAACGTCTATAGATACTTAGGAAGCGATGCGATGATATACTGTAGATCATTCGATCACGAGGTTTCTTAAATGCGTAGTATTCTAGGTATAACAGTAATGAATTACGGTTCACGATTAGATAATTACATATGTCTTCTTCATCCTGCATTAACATTCGCTTACGTACGCTCTAAGGCATATAATTTTCAGCTGCTGTCAGGCGCTGAAATGTTTAGATCAAAGTGAGTGTAGGATTCAAATACGCGTTGTTGTCTTATTCTCTCCCATAAATCTAACTTCCAAGGCTGATTATGTTTTGATGTTTATAAAACTGCTAGAGTAAGTTGCTTATCGGTCGGTGGTGGTGTTGTTGGTGTTGGTGTTGGCTTCGCGCAGGTTAATAACTGTTTCGGTCCAGTTATTGCCTGTGCGAAGAAACCAGCGGTAAGAGCCACTCTTCAGTGTGAATCTCATTACAAAGTATATTCATTTGGACTCACGAAATACGCTTGGTATCTATAACGGGTGATGGGTAGCACACGTGAAAAATTCAAATCCACGGGGTTTTCTTTTATATAAGAATGAAACCCTACTTCCAAGTATCTTGACTTTCGCATGGACAATGTCTTCTGGATTTGAGGTGATACTGTTAATGGGTGAAACATGATATGAACATCTTAGTGTAAATAGAACCTTTATTACAAATCAGAGAACTTGTGGCGACAGCTTAAGCGCAGGCCAATAGAACGAGTATGATTTTTTTGACACAATGAGTGTTGGATTACGTATATAACTATGCACGCCTGCTCAAATTAAGTTTTCATCCCAACTAGAGGTAGGCGTCTTCAGGTATATGAAAAACATGTATTTTTCATACTCTAACAAATAGCGATAATAGGTATTTCGAGACCAATCACTACCAGGTCATATAGAGATAAGCGAGTTACTCGTTCCATTGCAACCTATAGAAAGGTAAACTATTTGCTTTCTTTACTTGATCGGAAAGGGATCTTGACTTCTGGAGCCAGCGATGCTTCTCAGTGTTGAGCTAGTATTTTCGTAAAATATAACAGTTGAAGTTCGATTCCTTGTCTATCTGGAATTAAGCTTTGACCTGGGTATTAGGGCTTTAAATGTCGCGCTCGTGATACAAAAAGGCTTATCCGCATAAAATATTAGGCCATAATTTAGGGCTAACTGGTAGCATGATTGCACCTCAGTTTTTATACGGAAAGAGGTCAAGTTTGAAAATATATTTTGACCTGGTAATAAGCCTAAATCGCCGCCCCGGGCTACACAAAGGATTATCCTAAATTTAGGGCTAAAGTACGTTATTTCAACCCATTTTACAGAGAGAGGTCAGTTTCGTATTGTAACGAGCTGCGGGTTTGTTTGTGTTACTCGTGTTGGATTGGTCAATGGTACATAGGATAATAAGTAAAGAAAATCCAAATTATTTAAAAAGACTTTGGCATATTCTTTTAGTTTTGTCTATTTAATCTAAACATTAAAACACCTCGTAATTGTAATTCTTTTAAATAAAACTTAGAATGATTTTTAAAATACATGTTATGTTAGCAGAGAAGAACTTATTTTGGTTATTTTGTTATTACTTATTACATCGCTAAAGATGAATGTAAAGCAAGTAATGTCAATAGATAAAAACGTGGCTGCTCTCGCGCTCGCTCACGAGGGTGCTAGGGCTGAGCACTTTACGCTGATATGTTTCTGATTTATGTGCTTTAAGGGTACGTAAAGTGTATCTTCTCATATTAACGTTCTAGTGGGTTGTCACTTCAAAGTTATGATAAACTTGTTAGTTATTAATAAATTTAATAAACATAAAAGATATCTATAAAACTTAATAATATTTTTGTTCAATAGTAATAATGATTTGATTAGTTGGTATAGGAAGGTTTTAAGTTAGAACTTTTGAAAGAATAGTTTATGTTATATTTTGAATGTGAGTAATTCGATAAGAATGTTACGTGTTTCGAATTAAAACGATAAATATGTTTTGAATAAATTTGTAATGTTATATGTGTAGTGAGTGTGCGTGTGTGTGGTGGGGGTGTGTTGTTTGGTCCGTTGTGTTTTTGTGTAAGTGAGTTGTGCGTGTGTGTGGTGTGGGTGTGGTGGTGTGTGTGTGTGTAGTGTGTGTAGGTGTGTATAAATCTGTGTGAGACTGTAAGTAAATCTGTGTGTGTAGTAAATCTGTGTGTGTAAGTAAAATCGTGTGTGTGGTGTGTGTGCTAAAATACAACATTTTTGAGTGATAACATTCAAGTCTGAAACAAATATGTTAAGCTGTGTGTGTAATGTAAGATGTCTTAGATGCAGCGTTAGTGAAGTGAAGTTTGTAATTATTTAAATGCTGTCATTTTCCATCCGTTAGTGCTGAGTGTTGTATACCGTAGTGTATATGTAAGTGTCTATGGGGTAAATGTTAAGCTGTGGCAATGTTGATATGTGGTACTTAAAAGAAAGTAAATTAAGTACAAGTTTATAAGTATATTATACCTGAATGTTAGTTAGAATTGTTGCTAGAATCTGGCAACTCTATAATGGTAAAGAAGGAATAGGAAAGTATACATAATAAAAGCTATATTATTTCGAATGATAGAAAATAGAAATAATAAAGCTAAATGCATAAACTTTTGAATTAAGCTTTTGCTAGAAACACTGCATATACAGGAATACTACATAAAATACAAAGTATGTAAAGTCAATAATAAGAAAAAACATATAGGTGTTGGAATAAATGACTATGAGTTTTTTCGCGAAGGGTGCCAGTTAAAGCATGAAAGTTTAGAAAACAGTAAAGGCAGAAACGTTTAATGCAGTAACAGCACTGACAGTTAAAGCGAGTAAATGCAGAAAGTTTAAATGCAGTAAATGTTAGAAAGTTCTAAAAGGCAGGTAAAACAGTAATTAGAGAACATTTTTTTTCTTCCTTAGATGTTGTAGCATGTTTGCGCATGTTTGTTGATATCTGTTGAGATGTTTGTTCACAAGCTTATTGATTTAACTGATTTACTGCTTTATGGACGGGTGATGTAGATCGTTAATTTATATATAGTGATTTAACGCAGTAAAACATAAGAGTGAAACGCCAGTTACAAGAGAGCATGAGTTAAAAGCAGTAAAGCGCGAGTAAGAATTCCACGAAGCCATCTTTCTAAGCCTATGTTGGCTAGAGTACACTCTATTGATTTACTGAGTTTTAGGCTCGGCTTAAGGTCATGTAATTGCTTACTGAAATATGATGAGAGTTAAAAGCAGTAAACCATATGAGTTAAAGCACAGCAAAACATGAGTTAAAGCGGTAGTAAACGACATGAGTGTAAAAGCAGGTAAAGAACAAAAGCTACTATATACCTTTCGTGTTTTAGCGTCTACAACTCTATTGATTTACTGATTTCATGCTTTAAGACACTATAAGTATGTTAATGTTTTTAAAAAGTTTCGGATAGTGGACAGTAAAATAAATGATTTATATAGACATCTTTGTCATTTTTTCTTCTTACATAGGCAATTTCTTTAAAGATTTATAAATTCGAAAAAGTATTAAGAAATAAATATTAAGAGAAAGACTCTGAATGAGTGACAGTTTTAGGTTCGCGAAATATGTTTTTAATAAACATGGTTTAAGGTTGGGAATAGTAAAAGTCGATATCGATATCATGAGTTAGTATTGTGAAAAGAAATTCTTGTTGAATTGTTTAAGTAAGTGAGAAAAAATGAATTGACTTGATAGTAATTATATTTTTTCAGTTTGCGGCAGGAATGTTTTGCGCCGGTGCGGCGCAAGCGGTCGGCGGAATACCCGGAACAGAGCGCCTGCGGGGCGGCTGCGCGGTGCTGGCGCGGGGTGCGGCGGCAACATCTTATGTGGGCGCCTGGGGCTGGGCGCTTACGGCGTGGGTTGCGGGCGGGAGTCGCGTGGCGGGGCGGGACGGGGCGGCGGGGCTTGGGGATAGCGCGGCGGATCGCAGCCTTTGCGGGTGCGGTGGCTGTTGTGTCTTTGCGCGGAGGGCGCCTGCTGCGCCCTTGATGGTACACTTATGAACTAGGGGAAGACATTAATATTGAACTCTGTTCTATGATGTGGCGTAGAGATGAGCCCATCAAGGTGATTTACAAGAAGATGAAATCATCAATATACGGATGTATTCAAAGATGGGGAGCTTCCTCAATAGGATCGAGGGTCTTATCAAAGATATGTAACCTTCAAAGTTGAGGCAGTCAATGCTGAGTGCATTTTATAGCTGAACCAACAATATAGGGCCATCAAAGTTGAGGCATGAAAGTTGAGGCATCTGTCAGAAAAATCGAGTGGTTGAGTGTGTGTAAGTGTTACTCTGTGTTGAGTGTGAGTGTATAGTGTAATGGTTTTAATGTAAGTGTCATAGTGGTGTATAAGTGTCATAGTGAATTGTTGTATAAGTGTCGGTAGGTGTAATGTTTGTGTATCAAGTGTTAGAAAAAGACTTAACTCGCATAGTAGGTGAGCATCCTAGCTAAACTTGTAATATACACCAACGTCGGATAGTCCGCGCTCATACCTTATAGGGACCGGAGGGGTAGACACCGCATATTAGGGCTATTCGTAGGCAGGGGAGGCTAGAAAAGGCTTGAAAAAAGTGGCTACTGTCAGTTGGCACTATATTGTGTGGCGCCGGATGCTCATCTTTGGTTCACGTTGGGATTTGTGGTCACTGGCACTTGGCGAGGGTTTGGGTGTGCTCTCGCGTTGTTGTTTGTGTGCAGTTGTGGTTGTTCACTTTGGCACTCATTGGCACTCTTTGGCAACTCACTTGGCACTCGCCTGGCACCTCACCGGCCTCATTAGAATAATGCAGAGAACATCTAATAGAACATCCGCTAAGGTACTTCTTACCGGTGATTGGGAAGCCATCAAAGGCCATCAAGTTTCGTCGGGTCAAAATTGACCCATGTATATGGCAGGGTCAAGGCTGGAAATATCAAGGTTTGTAGGGGCACTTGAGCTAGGTATAGTGTACGCTAGGGAAGGTTGGGTGGAGTCTAGGTGTAGGTGTAGGTGAAGCTGGATGGAGGCTAGGTGTAGGTGTAGGTGAAGCTGGGTGGAGGCTAGGTGAAGCTGGGTGGAGGCTAGGTGTAGGTGTAGGCTAGGTACAGGCTGGGTGGAGTCTAGGTGTAGGTGTAGGCTAGGTACAGGCTGGGTGGAGTCTAGGTGTAGGTGTAGGCTATGTGGAGGCTGGGTGTAGGCTATGTGTAGGCTATGTGGAGGCTGGGTGTAGGCTATGTGTAGGCTGGGTGTAGGCTAGGTGAAGCTGGGTGGAGGCTAGGTGTAGGTGTAGGTGAAGCTGGGTGGAGTCTAGGTGTAGGTGTAGGCTATGTGGAGGCTGGGTGTAGGCTATGTGTAGGCTGGGTGTAGGCTATGTGGAGGCTGGGTGTAGGCTATGTTGTAAGGCTGGGTGTAGGCTGGTGTAAGGCTACTGTGGAGATGGGTGTAGGCTAGGTTGTTGTGTGTGTGTGTGGTGCACTGTGTGTGTGTGTGTGCGTCGGCGGCGCATCCGCGGTGTAGATGTAACGGAAAAGTATCAATATATAGGGCTCTAAGCCCCCTAGGTGAGCCAAAAATTAGGGTGGGCAAAATTGACCGCATGTGATGTGCTGACCAATAGGTTTGGTCGATAAATAAGGTGTTGGGACCATGTTATACAGCACGGTTTGTGAACGCACGCGTTGTAGTCGCGCAACCTTCTTCGAAAGGGTTGCAAAAATTCAGGGTTGCCGAAAAATATTAGGGTTGCCCGAAAAAATTAGGGTTCCATATATATATGCGGTTCTCAAATTTTGGGGTTACTGCCACACTAAATTTGGGTTCTCAAAAAATAGGTTTCTCAAAAAAATTCGTGTGGGCAAAATTTGACCCATGGAAGACGGGAAGGGTTGTCGAAAAGGATAAAGGCCCAAAAGTCTGCTAAAGGCCCAAAGAGGTTCAAGGTCAGGTAAAAAATATGGGCTCAAAAAAGGTCCAAGCCAAAAGGTAAAGGTCAATAAAAGGTCAGGCAGGGTTAAAAAATTTGGTCTCGAAAAATCGTCAGGTAAGGTAAATCAAGCGTTGGTCATTTTGACCAGCGGTGTCCAAAGTAAGAAGTCTTATATTATATATATATATATTAGTGCTTAATAATATATATATATAATAGTATA
>JABUQX010102753.1:32500-37500 GCA_015478945.1 Trachelipus rathkii
GGTTTGTGTGGCGAATCTGAAGAGAGTTTTTTGAGAGGACTAGTAGAGAGATTTGGTAGGGTGTGTAAAAGAAACTTTGCAATTTATCTTCCATAAGAGTAGGTTATGGTTGTGAGTGAGGACAGTCCTCAGTGTGAAGTTATGTTAGATGGTGAGCAGCTGGAAAAAGTGTCTGAATTTAAATATTTAGGATATATGTTGAATGAAAAGGGAGCGGATGATGCAGAGTGTAGTAGGAAAATTGTGAATGGCACTAAGGTGGCTGGTGCAGTTAAATCGTTGGTGGATGTAAGGGACTAAGTGTTGAGTGCGCTAGGGTCTTACATGAGGGTATGTTGTTACCCGTGTTAATGTATAGTAGTGGGACTATGGTCTGAAATAAGAGGTATAGATCTAAAGTTCAATGTGTTAAAATGGACAATCTTTGGTGGCGTGTTAGGTGTGAAAAATGATAAAATGAAGAATGAACGTATTAGAGAGTTGTTTGGTGTGGAGATTGGGGGTAAATGAGAGAATAAATGAAAGTACGTTGAGATGGTTTGGTCATGTGGAAGGATGGATGACAGACGGTCGGTTAAACGGATGTATAGTGGTAAGTGTGTTGGGAATCGACCGGATGGGAGACAGAAGAAAAAGTGGAATGAGTCAGAAAAGAATGCCTGGAAGAGAGAAATGTGAGTTTGGCAGGCGAGAAGAAACTTGCTAACAGAATTGAATGGTGGGTTTTGGCTGGAGGTATAGTTTGTAACCCACCCTGGAAAAAGGAATGAACCCCACATTGACGAGAGGTCATAGTTGAGGGTCAATCGCGGTCCCGTGAAGCTCTAGGGTGGATTTTTCTGACTGCGACGAGTTCTCACTAATTGGTATAAAGGGGGCGGTAAGGCTGGGCTTTCTTTTCTACTTGCTTCATATTCTTCTACTATTTTTATGTTTCCGGTATATGTTACGCACCTTGCCTCCAGTCTTGGGGAGATAAGATGGGTGGTGATGATTATATATATATATATATATATATATATATATATATATATATATATATATATATATATATACTACTATATATATATACTAAATATATATATATATATATATATATATATATATATATATATATATATATATATATATATATATATATATTGCAAGTTTTCATAAAGTACTTGTACTTGTACTTGATACCATGTACTTGTACTTGTACTTGTACTTGAACAAATTCTAGAGTACTTGTACTTGTACTTGAACAATTCTAGAGTACTTGTACTTGTACTTGTACTTGAAAAAATGTACTTGAACCCAACCCTGATATATATATATATATATATATATATATATATATATATATATATATATTACATATATATATATATATATATATATATATATATATATATATATTTATATATAATATATATATATATATATATATGCTATATATATATATATATACTATATATATATATATATAATATGTATATTTATATGTATATGTAATAAAAAATATATATATATAAAATATATATTTATATATATATATATATATATATATATATATATATATATATATATATATATATATATATATATATATATATATATTTATCTATATATATATATATATATATATATATATATATGTATATATATATATATATATATATATATATATATATATATATATATATATATATATATATATATATAATAATATAAGTAATTATATATATATATATATATATATATATATATATATATATATATATATATCTATCTTATGTGTATCTATATATGTATTATTACAATCTACATATATATATATATATATATATATATATATATATATATATATATATAATATATATATATATATATATATATATATATATATATATATATATATATATATATATATATAATATTATATATATATATATATATATATATATATATATATATATATATATATATAATATATATATATATATAATATATATATATATATATATATATATATATATATATATATATATATATATATATATATATATATATATATTTATATATATATATATATATATATATATATATATATATATATATATATATATATATATATATATATATATATATATATATATATATATATATATATGTATATATATAATATATATGTGTGTGTGTGTGTGTGTGTGTGTGTGTGTGTGTGTGTGTGAGAAGCTCTTTCTAGAAAACCTCAAGCTTAGTGTATCCCAACTCTGATTTTGGTTGGATAGACAATCATTCACCGAACTACTCAACTTGACTTTTTCAGATTATTATTTTTTGATTAACAATAAAATATTCCAACATATTTATGGTGTAGTCATGGGATCCCCGCTGGGTCCAGTTATTGCCAACATCTTTTTGAACCATTTGACCATTTGGAGTAGATCTTCTTAAACAATACTAATGTCCCTAAACCAATATTTTTCAGACGATATGGTGTTGATATATTTTGTATCATCCAAGACCATGAACAGGATGCCCAGTTTTGCAACTACATCAATACAGTACAACCCAATATCAGATTTCCAAAATATTTACCAACCCATACAACTGACCCACATTGTTTTGAAAAAACATTCTACTCATCATTTCCTTTCATTGGCGATGCTTCTGTTTCACCCAAGAGGGAACTGGAAACTTCTCTCAATCGTTTGTTCCCACATTTACATTTCAATATTATTCTAACTAATTATCTAAAGATCAGTTCCTTTTGTTTTTAGATACAATGACCGTTTCCCTGAATTGTTCGAGCTCGGAGTTTTTTGCAAATATACTCCTCCTTGTTGTAAAAGAGGTTACTATATTGGATTCACCTCAAGACTTCTCCGTTCCCGAGCATGTGCCCACATGAGAATTAGCCACAGAACCCTGTTCCCTCTGTCCGCAAAGGAATCTTCTCAAACTAGACCTCATTCCGAAATCTGTTCCTCTCCTCATAAAATTTGATCAATTCTCTATCCTTACATCTGCCTCCGACACTCAGTCTCCGCTCATCCTTAAATCGTTATATATCAATAGACATAAACCATACCTAAACAATAATGATTCCTTCACAAAATTATATTTGCAGTATAATTTTTCACTGTCATGGATTATTAATCTCATATTCTGGAATATTATTTATTAAAAAACTAAAATCTTTTAACTCCGCCCTCAATTTTAACTTTATTGTAAATTTTATAAATTGTCACATTTACTGATTCTCCTGAGTCTCAGGGCAATTAAAATTCATTTTAATTCTGTTTAGCGGTAGTTTTTTCTGTTTTGCTATAATATTATAACTATAATATTATTATTATTTTTAATATTATTATTATTATTATTATATTATTATATTATTTCTCACTTTTTTAATCAAATTTTGTAAAAATAATTATCTTTCATGTTCCATTTATTTATATTTTATTTTTTATTTTTTTTATATTTTAGACAGTTTCCTTTTCATGAAAGAAAATAGATAATGAACTATTGTATATTATTATATTTATTTTTCACTTTTCGAACTGAAGATGACACACGAGTGTCGAAACGTTATCAAAATAAAAATAAAAATAAATGTATAAATTGGCACTTTATCTTCCTCTTCATTCTCTCTCTCTCTCTCTCTCTCCTATATATATATATAAATATATATATATATATATATATATATATATATATATATACCTCTCCTTTATATATGCTCTTATATATATATACCTCTCATCTCCTCACTATATATATATATATATAGGTCAAGAACCCACATGGAATCCATCGTGGCTGGCAAAATCCAAGATATCCTTCAATCAAGGGTCAATAAACGTTGCACAGTGTTTGAAACCGGTTCTGTCATTGGAGGTATTGAGAGAGGAAAAAAGATTCTTTTCATTTCACCAATAGTGGACTTGCTTATGAGAATGGTATTGCTGGGGTTAGAGGCAAGGGTATGAAAGTTGAATAAGTAGCAATATATATATATATATATATATATATATATATATACTCTATCTACATATATATATACTATATATATATATATATATATATATATACATATATATATAGAGAGAGAGACCAGAGAGGAGCTTCAGAGAGGGATGCAAAACAGAGGAAGAAGAGAAGAAAGGAAGAAGAAGAAAGAAGAAGAAAGAGAAAGAAAGGAAAAGAAAGAAGATCTCAAAGATGGAAAGGGAAGAGATGGACGGAAGACGGACGGACGGACGGACGGACGGACGGACGGACGGACGGACGGACAGACAGACAGACAGACAGACAGACAGACAGACAGACAGACAGATGTATTTATAAATAGGAAAAATACATAATGCATATTTAAAAATATTTAATCTCATTGGATTACATATTGTCACACTTAAGAGCATATTTACAGACATTCATTGACACACATATATATATTTCCCTTTTTAACTTCTGCATCTTCTTTTTAATGAAATCTATCTGTTCTGATTTCACCTTTTTTTCTTCTTCAAGTTGAGTTTCATGTTCTTCCTATCCATATAAAGACTCGAACCTATGCTGTGGTGTAATTTGTAGTGAGATAACGACCACATTGATTTATATGCATTGTAAGAATATATTCATTTTACAAGGATCTTTCGATTTACAGCACAGGCTACGGGAGGGTGGGTTATTTTTCCGTTATATATATATATATATATATATATATATATATATATATATATATATATATATATATATATATATATATATATATATATATATATATATATATATATATATATATATATATATATCAGGCTTGCAAGGCATGCCTTGCTTGCCAAAAAATATGTCGATACAAGTAAGAATATATTACGACAATAAAATTTACAAAATATTGGAATAAATTATCACACAAAATAATATTCAAATCTGAATTGGAGTGATATGGATTTAGAGATTAAATAAAAAAATCCCCCTCTTTATTCTAAAGGTTAAAACTTCTTTGCATA
>JABUQX010102753.1:47500-52500 GCA_015478945.1 Trachelipus rathkii
AATAAGATGGAAGGTGTATTAAATAGATTTTGATGTTATTCTTTTATTAACATTCTTTTTATATTGTTTGATCGCAGATCATAATAGATAATTTTTATTTTGTATAATAAATAAGGAGTGGGCCACAGACCCTTTAAATATATTTTCGTGAATACTTAAATCCCCATATTATATACAATTTATTTTGGAACAGTTTGCAATGTGGGGCATGTAATATAATGCCATGTTCATTACTAGATCTCTTTCACCGTTCTTTCCTAATTTTTATCTTATTATTTTCACTGGTGAATCAACTTAGCGTATCAAATGACACTTAAAAGATCTTATTATAAGAACATTAATAATAATCTAACACCTTTAATTTTATTACAAAAATAATGTATTTTGTGTGCCCGGGCGATGCCCGGGACACATCTTATGGCATTGATCTCGGCTGCCTAACTAACGTCTTCCCTCGTTTTGGCGTCATATATCGCCGGTCAGGGAAAAGACTCTTATTGGTTGACTTAAGATTTTAAATAATATTAACACAAGAATAAAAACAGTTATGTGTGATGTTATAAGATGTAAGTAAATTTTTTACCGTACATAATAATAGCTTTACAATTACAATACAATTCTATGTGGCATTTGTTTCATCACTCGTGCCCCAGGCTACTGGCGTGGCGCCTGCCGCCTGCCATATATATGCCCGCACTTATACTGCCTCTGCCCTTACTTACTTATATCTTATGCTCTCACTATCTGCGCCGCCTGCCTTGCCTTGCCATCCATATCACCTGCCTTATATATATGCACCTCCCACTGCTCACTCTCCCTCCTCTCCTCCTCAAAGCCAATTTCTGAAGGGCGTAAATTGGATATATATAGCAGCACGCCATATATATATATATACTTATATCTGCCTTGCCTCTCTTGCCACGCCACTTGCCCATATATACTATACTATATTTATATATATATATATATATATATATATATATATATATATATATATATATATATATCTAATAACCAATATACTATTCTTCTATATATATATATATGAAATTGGTTGCAGAGGGCATGGAGATGGAATATAACCTTATATACCTATACATATATATATATATATATATATATATATATATATATATATATATATATATATATATATATATCTATATATATATATATATATATATATCTTTATATTAAAATACTTATGTTTATAATATATATATATATATATATATATATATATATATATATATATATATATATATATATATATATATATATATATATATATATATATATATATATATATATGGATGAAAATAAATATATATCCGCAATTTGTCTGATAGTTTCCCTAGGTATCTGACCTTCTGTATGTTAATATAGGTGTTTTTAGTAAAGTGTGATTTTAAATTTGGTAAAGAAACAAAAAGAACAAAGGATAAGTTTTTTTAAAATTCCAAAAATTAAAAATACCGTAATATATATATATATATATATATATATATATATATAGTTATATATCTATATATATATATATACATATATATATATATATATATTTATATATATATATATATATATATATATATATATATATATATATATATATATATATATATATATATATATATCTATATATATATATATATATGTATATCTTCTTCTTTATACTAACAACCAACTAATAACCAATAACCTCCTCATATATATATATATATATATACGTATATATACATACTCATATATACCACGATATATAATATATATGTAATATATAACATATCATATATATATATATATACACTCTCTTTCCCTACTACTCTTTGCTATGTATATATATATATATATATATATATATATATATATATACTTACTTATATATATATATATATCTCATTCACCATCCCTCCACCCCCTTCACTCCACCTCCTCTGCCGCTATATATATACCGCCGCCTTGCGCCTCTACTCATATGCCATGTATATCTCTCTCTCTCTTCCTCTGTATGCGCCTCCATAACCTCTCATAATCGTTGATCGGATCGGGCAACCTCAGCGCGGCCGCAGCGCAACCGCAGCCGCAACCACAAATGCGGGCAGCCGCACATATTTTGACAGCCGCAGCTGCAGCCGCAGCCGCGGTTACTAATCACACAGCGCGGCTGCATTAATCATCGCGGTTGATAACAGTCTTCACGACGCAGAGTGGTTTGTCAGGAAGATATCTGCAAAGAAATATATATGTGCTATCAAAAACTTGCTCATATCTCCATCTCTCATACCTCTACCTACCTATATATATATATATATATATATATATATATATATATATATATCACCATACTCTCTCTCTCTCTCTCTTTATTATACAACGGATTCGGTTTTATCTTTACTCCTGAAAATACTTCTAAGATAAGATAACTTACTGGTTCTGATTTTATACTAATTGAAAAATATTTTACCCTATTGGAGATATTTGAAGAGATTGCTAAAAAATTAAGCTTTCATTCGTCCTCTATATCACAAGTAATAACTTTTATAGTTTCGTTAAAAACTCTTTACCAGACCTAACATTTCGAGGCTGGAGAGGGAATTAAATCAGCTGTACAAACAATAAATTCGGAGTTAACTCGAAGATTTGATAATTTTGAAAGAAATTTCTTGTATTCCATCGCAATATATCTAGATGCTCGATATAAAGGGGTACAACTACTCATATCGTTTTTGAAGAAGTTCAAGGAAAAGACATCAGTATTAATGATGATATAAATAGATTTTAATAAAAAGTATTTTGGGTCTGAAAGCCGCAAATATAAAAGAAAAAGGTTGATTCGAAGATGATCCTTTAATGTGGTGGAGAGAGACCGAACATAAATTCGAAGAATTGAAGATGGTTAAAAGATATTTGTCATGCCCATCTAGTTGTATACCGAGTGAACAACTTTTCAGCGATGCTGGATTAATTTATGACGAGAAAAGGATGAGATTAACAGGAGAAAATGCTGAAAAATTAAATCTAACTTGCCGATTCTAAAATTCAATTACAAACACGAATAACTAAAGAAGCACCTTTAGCAGGATGCTTTCCAGTTTTCATGGGTGGAGGATGGAAAAGTGGAAGGTGCTACATTGCATTGTGCATGAGTCCTCGTTCCGCACCCTGGTAACTCCTGCAAACAGTGGCTAAATTGCACATTAAATGACCAGAAATTTAGAAATTTTCAAGGTATAAAAAGTATATAATATAATGTGTCATAATATATCATAATAATATGTTAATAATAATAATAATAATAATAATATCATCATAATATGTAATCTTAACCATCTTCTTCTTCTTATTAATAATAATCAATGTGAAGTAGTAGTAGTAGTAATTCGTAGTAGTAGTGTGTAGTAGTAGTAGTAGTAGTAGTAGTAGTAAAACAGAAACAATGGTTAAATTTGTTTTATTGAACAACCGCAACCGCGGTTCCGTTTGAAAAATTGGAACCGCAAAAAATATATTATGGGTTTCTTTAAGAAAAAATTTAAGAACCGAAAAACCATAGCAGCGCTTATGCAAAATTCAGCTTCGGCTCCATCACTAATAGCCAATAACTTTCTCTATATATATATCTTATATATATATATATATATATATATATATATATATATATATATATATATATATATATATATATATGCTATTATATATATATATATATATATATATATATACTGTATATATATATATATATATATATTATATATATAGCATATATATTAATATATCTATATGTTCAGATAATATATATGTATATGTATATATATATAACAATATATATATAATATAATAATATATATATATATATAATATATAATATATATATATGTAATATAATATAACTGTCAAAAATAATATATATTCCAAATATATATATATATATCTTTATACTCATATCTCACTCAATATATATATAACTTAATAACCATGTATATATATGTATATATATATATATATATATCTGTACTTTATATTAATATATATACCATTAATAATAATATATCTCATATGTATATGTAGCATGTAATAATATGTATATAATAATATGTATGTAACGCAACTATATATATATATCATATAATAATAATATATGAAAAGAGAGGGAGGGGGAGAGAGAGAGAGATATTAGTGAATGCAATTACTTCAGGTGAATCTTTGGTCTTTTGAGGAAGAGCATGGATGAATGCCAATTAGAATCTCAAGTCCATTCAGTGTTGCATATATCACAATAAATTAGAATTTAGTCACTCTGTAGGCAGAGAGTTTGCAAATTTTCTGACTGCTTCAGGCTATGAGACCAGTAAAAAACTCAATAGGTTTTTGTTCACTAAATTCGGAAAATCTAAGTAATCCTAAATTCGTAAATGCTAGTAATCCCAAGCTTGTAATGCTAGTAATCATAACTTTACTAATCAAAAACTCATAAAAGATAATTCTCAATAATATACAGCAATCCCAAATTCTGGCAAAACACAGTAATCCAAAACTTACAATAAATTAACTATTAAATCAAAAAACTTGTAAATGCTATAATGTAACTTACTAAATCTGTGACTCACGAAAATGATCTCAATAGTGAAGTGATGGTAATCCCAACTCGTAAAGAAGCTGGTAATCTAAACTTAAAATTAACTAGTAATCCCAACGTAAAAAACTTTATAAATCTAAAACCTTTAAATTCAAAAAGTAATCCCAAACTAATTAAAAATGTAGTAATCCCAAACTCTGTGAGTTAAGTAAATCTCTAGAATCTTGAAACTAATCTATATTACAAATCAAGCGAGAAAGAGGGCAATTCATACTAAGAGTGTCTCAAAAGGAATAATCTCATTTAAGATGTTTTGTGAGACTACAGGAAGAAAAAATGCCTTCACACTGGGATTTATCCAAAGCTTTCATTTTGCTCCGCACAAGAACATTAGCCACGCACTGCACCGCAACGAAACACTGGA
>JABUQX010102754.1:5000-10000 GCA_015478945.1 Trachelipus rathkii
TAGATAACTACTAATATGAGTAATAATTTTTTTTTGTATGTTACTTATTATTTTAATGTTTTATGGTAATGCGCAGTAAAATTAAGGTCTTTGGAGTCGGAAGGGTTTTGGGTGGAAGCGGAGCCGGAGCCGGCCAATTTTAAAATGGTTTTGACCCATCACCCCCCCCCCAAAAAAAATATAATATATAAATATTATTGGCTCCACAGCCTTGGTAAAGTTAATGTGAAATATCAGTTTACACTCTACAGTATTTGATTATTCTTTTGTTAATTTGATTTGTAATTTAAATAAAAGAAAAAGGGGTTTAATTACAGATTTTAAATAATATATATATATATATATATATATATTATATATATGTATATATATTATATGATATATATAATATATATATTATATATATTAATATATATATATATATATATATATATAATAGATAGGTAGATAAGAAAAAAAAATATAATATATATATATATTTTTTTTATTTTTTTAGTACTTTATAATAATTAATTTTAAAAGAAATTTAAAGTTGGTAGTAATATTCCCTCTTAAAATTGGTTTGTCATTTGAATATGTTTTCAAATTGGTTTCCCTTTTTGGTTTTACAGGTTCCATGGAACGATAATGAACTTAGTCCAGAAACTTCTTATTTAAAAGACAATTGGCATATTTCAATACAAAAGGAATTCTAACAATTAACTCTCAACCGAATGTTAATGGTGTCAGTAGTGAGGATGAAGTCGTTGGCTGGGGGATGCCCGGTGGATACGTTTACCAAAAAGCTTATTTAGAATTCTTTACTTGCAAGGAAAATGTTGAAGCACTTAAGAAGATTCTTCCGTTGTTCCCCAGGGTCAATTATCATATAATCAATAAAGATGTACGTATTATATATATTATATATATATATATATATATAATATATATATATGTAATTTATATTTATATATTATATATATATATATATATATATATATATATATATATATATATTATATATATATATAGAGGGAGAGTACACGCATTACTCGAAGCGATGAAATTACTTCCCATTTTTATGGTGCGTCTTTCTCTTTTGCGTTCATATTCTTCACACACTTTATCCTCCAGGCAACATATTACTGACCACCATTTATCCACATATCATATACAACATACTATAAGTAAACACCCCTCTTCTAGATTAACACTTTACAGACATCCCTGCTACTCATATCGTGTTTGTGGGGGGAGAAAGAATTGCCCAACATCGTATGTCCTGCGTTCGTAAGAGCCGACTAAGGGACGGTGATAGTTTGGTTGGCTGCCTAACTACCACTTATCTGTTGCCAGGAATGCTAATGCAGGGCTCGGAGAAGGTCGTGATCGCCGACGGGCACCTTCTAAATCTTTCGGTGAAATTGTATGAATCGTATGGGTACATGGAATGTCAGAGGAATAAATGTTGAGAGAAGAGGAGAGAGGTGATTGGATGTATTTTAGAAAGGGCAAATTTGATTTGCTCGCTGTGGCCCTGAAAACAAGATGAAAGGAAATCGAAGAAATGAGTGGTGTGGTGCTGAAATGGGGTGTGTGTGCTGGTGTGAAATGAATGAGAGAGGAAGAGAAGGAGTTTGCAATTTTGATGAGGACCTGTGGTACGAAAGCTATGGTAAACTTTGAATGTGTGAGTCCTAGAATTCTAATGTTAAATTTAAGTTTGAAAGGTCAAGTATGTGTGGTTGTGACGTATGGTCCATCTGAGGGGAAACGTTGAAGAGAGTACGATTTTTTGGGATAATCTGAATGATGTTCTGGATGGGTGAGTAGGAGCTTCAGATTGATAGTTTTGGGGGACCTGAATGGTTGAATAGGTGATCAAAAAAGGGATGGTATAACAGGTGGTTTGGGGTGGCGGGAGAAGAGGAAAATGAGAATGGTAGGAAGGTGATGATTTCTGTGAAAGAGAGGTATGTGTGTTAAGTAATACTTTCTTTAAACCCAAGAGTATCCATAAGTATACTAGAGTTGGTGTGGGTAGAGATGGTATCAAAGTGAAAAAGTATGATTGATTTAGTGTTGGTGAAGAAGGAGATTTGAAGTATGTTTGGATGTAAATCGTTAGAGGAGTTATGGATGAGTTATACAGAGAATTCATTATGTAGTTCTATGGTAAAATTAAGTTAGTGGGGGCTTGGATGGAAAGGGAAGGTGATACGAAAGGAAGTACGGTAAAATTAAGAGTGAGAAGTTAAGTGAGGAAGACAATAAGTTAAGTATGTAAGAGCGCTCGCTAGTTAAACGGTTGAATGGAACAAGTTGATACTGAACAAATGTGGGGGGCAAATGAAGGAAGCAATTGATAGTAGTGCAAAGGAAGTATGTGGATGTGCTAAATAGGAAGTAAGAATGTTAACAGTGAATGGTGGAATGAAGAAGGTGATGAAAGCGGTTAAAACGGTAAAAAAGAAGCGTGGGTGAATGTACTAAAAAGCAAATGATGAAGACTCAAAAGAAAGATGCTTGGATTATATAAGGAGGAAAAAAGAAAGACTAAAAGGTGTATACGTAGGAGAAAAAAACAAGAGGTAAATGAAACAGTTTGGAAGGGACTATGAATGGGGACTTACAAGGGAATAGTAAGCTCTTCTGGAAGGAAGCGCGAAAGGTTAGAATGAGAAAAAGGGGAATCTGCTTTAGAATAATGAATAGAGATGGTGCTTTTGTAACTGATGAAATGGGTGTGAGAGGAGTGTGGAAAGAACACTTCGAAAACTGCACAATATTAACAGTAATGAACGAGGTGATAGTGAATGTGTTGTGGTTTGATGGTTGCAGAAAGAATAGGTTGGGGATGAGGTCATTAGTAAAGGAGGAGGTAATGGGTTAGAGTGAAAAAGTTGAAGGATTGGTAAATCTGCAGGTATAGATGAAATTACTTGGTGAAATGATCAAGAACGGAGGCGAGATGGTTGATTGATTGGATTTGGGAAGTTGTGTAATAAAAGCGTTTATGGAGGGTATAGTTCCCAAGGGATTGGAGGAGAGCGGTAATAGTACCCTTATTATAAGGGGTAAGGGAGATTAAGGGGAAACTGTAGAAATTATTAGGGGAATAAGTTATTGAGTGTGTGTAGGGAAGGTATATGCTGGTATTTTGGTCGAAAGAGTGCCTCGAGAGGGACTGAAGGACTGATTGTTGAAGAACAAGGTGCGTTAGGATGGTAGAGGAGTGTGGATCAAATCTTTACATGAAAACAAATGATTGAGAAAATGAGGGAGAAGGAGAATAAATTATATTTAAGGTTTTATGATTTTGGTAGCGACGAGACAGAGTTAAATAGGGAAGGTTTTTATGGCAGGTGTTAGTGATATATGGTGTTGGTGGTGGCTTCTGAATGATCAAAAGTATGTATGACGACAGTGAAGTGAGGGTTGTGTAAGAATAAATGGTGTCAATGGTGATTGGTTAGGATTAACAGCGGAGTAAGAGCAGGGTTGTGTTATGTCTCCTTGGGTTATTCAATTTTGATATGGATGGGGTTATGAAAGAATTCGAGGTGGGGATGGCAGGAAATGGTGTTAGACATGGTGGAGAACGGAGATGAGTGGAGTGCCCTACCTATTATTATGTGGATGATTTGTTCTTGTGTGGCGAATCTGAAGGAGAGTTTGAGAAGATTGAGTAGAGAGGATTTGGCAGGGTGTGTAAAAGGAGGGGCTTGAAAGTAAACGTGGGATAAGAGTAAGTTATGGTGTGAGTGAGAGACACTCTCAGTGTGAAGTAGTTATGGTTAGATGGTTGGAGCAGCTGAAACAAGTGTCTGAGTTTTAAATATTTAGGGTATATTGTTGGATGAGAAGGGAAACGGACGATGCAGAGTGTATTAGGAAAGTTGTTAAAGTGGCAGGAAGGTGGCTGGTGCCATTAAATAATTAAATCGTTGAATGTAAAGGGACTAAGTCTTTGAGTGTGCTGGGTCTTACATGGAGGGTATGTTGTTACCTGGGTTATTGTATAGTAGTGAGACTATGTCTGAATAAGAAGTATAGATCTAAAAGTTCAAATGTGTTTTCAGATGGACAATCTTAGGGTGTGCTAGGTGTGAGAAGATTGATATAAAATGAGGAATGAACGTATTAGGGGATTGTTGTGTGGTGTGAAGAAGGGATTAAATGAGAGAATAAATGAAAGTATGTTGAGATGGGTTTGGTCATGTGGAAAGGATGAATGATAGCCGGTTGGTTAAGCGGATGATAGTGGAGAGTGTATTGGGGAACCGACGACTGGGAGACCGAGAGAAAGTGGATTGAGTCGGTGTAAACCGAATGTCTGAAGGAGAGAAATGTGAGTTGTGCAGAGGCGAGAATAAAGGTGCATGGATAGGAAGAGAATGGCGGGGTTTTGTATGGGGGCATTGGTTTGTGGCCCACCTGGGCCAGGGATAACCCTTACATTGACGATTACCATAGTGAGGGTCCGTCGCGGTTCCCTGAAGCTCTAGGGTGGATTTTCTGTCTGGGACGAGCTCTCACTAATTAATGGTACAGAGGGGCGGTTAAGGCTGGGCTTTCTTGTTCGCGTTTGTCATCGTTTCTCCTTACGCTTTTTCTTTGTCGATGCTTGATAGCGCACCTTCCCCAATCTATGGGGCAAAAGAGGAAGGTGAAGAAGAAAGAAAGAAAGATATATATATATATATATATATAATATATATATATATATATATATATATATATATATATAAATAAAAAGATGTCTATATATTACATACACTAATTCTATATTTCTGTTATAATAATATATATATATATCATATATATATATATATACGTATTATATATATATATTATATATATAAGTTTGTAGTTATATTATTCTTTTTGTTAGTAGTGCAAGAGAAGTATGTGGATGTGCTAAAGTAGGAAGTAAGAATGTTAACAGTGAGTGGTGGAATGAAGAGGTGATGCAAGCGGTTAAAAGTTAAAAAAGAGGCGTGGTTGGATGTACTAAAAGC
>JABUQX010102754.1:25000-27358 GCA_015478945.1 Trachelipus rathkii
CGTTCGGATGTGCTGTTTGTTAGTTATTTGGCTTGTGGTTATTGTGGTGTTTGATAGGAGTTTTCGGAGGGAGTTGTGTGTGCGTCTGCTCAACAGTGCTTCTCCTGGTAGAAATATATATATTATTGATGTGTAGTAGTGGTGGTGTGGTATGTATATATGTATAGTATATATTTATATATATATATATTACTATACTGATGTGGGTTGTGGTTGTGTGTGTTCGTGAGTGTAGTGAGTGTATATATAATTGATCTTGATCGTGTGTGTGTTGACTTAGTGAGTGTGTGATGTGTTCTATACGTACCTTAGTGTTAGTGTGTGTTACGTTGATGCTGTGCTGTGTGTCGTGTGTGTGTGTGTGTGGGTATTCAGTGGGTAAGTTTTATGTGTGTAGTACATATATGATAATATTATTATATATTATATTGGGTAGTATTCATATACTACATATACTTCATATACTACAAACCCAATATGATGTTATTGATATGATGTGTGAGTATATGTTTGTATATATATATATAATAGTATTAGAGTTATATATACTATATATACTATACTATTTGTTAGTATGGTGTAAAACCCTGATTATATCTATAGTATACTATATATAAGAATTGAGCGAGATGGCATGGAGAGGCAGAGAGTGTGGAGAGACGAGAGAGAGAGAGAGAGGTTAGAGAGAGAAAGAGAAGAGATGAGAGAGAGAGAGAGAGACGTGGATGAGAGAAGACGACGGGAGAGTCTAGCCACCCGATGAACGTAAGAGAGAGGAGAGAGATTCAGTATTCTAGAAAGTGTGCCGACAACTTATTACGACAAATGTAAGATCTACAGAAATTTTACTCTCTAGATTACGGATGCAAATATAAAAGAATAAATGAATGTTTATTTATTTACCGTATATGTTTAAATGATTGGCTACGTATTATAAATTCAGGGATGCGCCAATTTTTGGTGATTTTTTGATTTTTTCTTAAAAAAACCAATATTCAGAAATATTGTGCATTTCTCTGTTGGATTTTTTGCGTTAGTGGAATTGTCTACGATTGTGTTTGGATGAGTTAACGTAAAAACGTCACATGAAATAAAATAATTAATTAGACAGATGATTACAATAATATATCCCCATTGCTAGCGATAATACGAATCTCGTGAAATCAAACTACCTGATGATAGTGGTATAATAAGGAGACGAGGATATACATATACAATATAATCCAAAATGAGGAAGTCGAATACTATTATTAGAATTTATATTGCTATTATAGAAATGATGAAAATACTCCATACAAATTCAAAAATGCTGCGGACTTCAACCCTCGACCGACCATTGCTCTTTTAGTCTACACTTGTTCTTTACTTTGCTCGAATGCAACGTCTGCTGTAAAGTCATGTATCTGTTATTTATTTTAAATTTCTGCATTTCAGTTTTTTCGTCATTTTATATGACATAATCAAGTAAAGAGGTACTCGCAGAGTTGTATGCTTAGAATCTCAATTATACAGCGGCAAAAACATTGCGCTCGTAAAAATTTGATCACTAAATCACTTAAAGTAGAATTACCTTAAATTCCTCATTGTAAGATTTCGCTATTAGTGGTCCGTGACTTTGCCGTGTTAAGTTGTCAGCACGTTTCTTACTCTAGAGTAGAGTGTATAATACCAAACAAGATGGATGGTTAGCGTGTATAGGTCCGTTTGAATTGATGATATTTCATTCATTCTCAATATATAATTAGATTTTTAAATCTCATTTTATATTATTATAAACCACAGATATAAACATCCTCCATCACAATATTGATCAATAATTAATTTCGCTAATATGTGAAATGAGCTTGATACTTTGTTAATTTTTTTTTATTTTTGTTTTATTCTCCAATAAGAACCAGCGTGCTTGCCAATTTCCCAATATTCAGCTGATTCCATTATGTTTTAGAGCAAATCAAAAGGACTTTTATGATGAAGAAATCCATGTTTCAGTTTTATTGCACAAAATATTACGTGCTAAAACTGTAGGTAAGCATATTTCATTTATCGAGGCTAAAGCACATAATGTGATCTCAAATAAACGTAAATGTCAATTTCTCGGCAAGCTCAACTAGGGTACAATAGCACAACTCCTAAAGAAATTTAAATGAGATAATAATAATCGTTTATCGTACTTTTATGTAATCCTTTGTGCGGTTCACTTCTATATAAGATATATGCATGCGCAGCGTTTAAGATCCATTCTATTTTCGAAGCGTCTCTTATTAAACCTGTATATCACTCGATTCTACATAATAAACTACACTTTTGTTTACAACTTGAGTGTACATTCAGTTCTCTCTTGTAGATTGGTGCACAGTG
>JABUQX010102756.1:0-10000 GCA_015478945.1 Trachelipus rathkii
TCTATAATAAATCAAAAATCATTATCTTTGAACAAAGGAGTTATTAACTGTTAATACTTTTTTGTTTATAAATTTTATAACACAAGTTTTAAAATAACTTTTAGTAAAATTTTATGAAATTTTATTAAAAACATATTTTACGTACCTTAAAGCAATAAATCAGAAAATCAGTAAAGTCAGCCCCTAGCACCCCTCTACACCAAGCTATGCCACGTTTTGTTCTTTTGACTTACTGCTTTACATCATCTTTAGCGATGTAATAAGTATAAAAATAACAAAAAATAAGTTCTTCTCTGCTAACATAACATGTATTTTATTAAAATCATTCTAAGTTTTATTTAAAAATAACAATTATTCACTTACATTTATATTATTCGCTCGATGTTAACTAAAAATATTTCAAAGTTTTTAAATAATTTGGATTTTTCTTTATTATTATCTATGTAAATTGACAATCCAACACGAGAAAACACAACAACCCACACTCGTTACAGATACGAAACTGACCTCTCTCTGTAAAATGGGTTGAAATAACTACTTTAGCCCTAAATTTAGGATAATCCGTTTTGTACCCCGGGGCGATTTAGACCTAATACCAGGTCAAAATATATTTCAAACTGACCTTTTTCTGTAAAATGTGGTGCAATAACTACGTTAGGCCTAAATTTAGGCCTAAATTTAGAATAAACTTTTTGTATCTGAGCGGATTTCTAATACCAGGTCAAAATGTAATTCCAGTATAGACAAGAATCAATGTTATTATTTTATATATATTTCAAACTGAAACATGCTGGATCGGTAAGATCCTTTGATCAGGTAAGAAGGAAATGTTTACCTTTCTTGGGAGTGGACGGAGTAATCCTTATCTCTATATGACCTCGTATGTGATTGGTCGAGAATTATTTTATATTTTATCGCTTTTAGGTATGAAAAACATGTTTTTTCATCTGAGCCCTACCTCTGATTGGATGAAAATTATATTTGAGCAGGCGGATGTTTTAGACCCAAACTCATTTTAAAATCATACTCGTTTTGGCTCTTAAGCGGTGCACAAGTTCTCTGATTTGTAATAAAAGTGCTCTATTTTCACTAAGTGTATATCATGATTCACCTTAACATGTATACCTCAATCCAAGACATTATCCAGTGGGAAATCAAGATCCCAGGTAGGGTTTCATTCTTATATAAAAGAAAACCCGATGGATTTGAATTTTTCAAGTGTGCCACCCAATCACCCTGTTATAATACAAAGCGTATTTTCGTGAGTCCAGATGAATTACTTTGTATATGTAATCACACTGAAGAGTGGCTTACAGAATACTTTAAACCAAGCTCAGCTTTAAACTGGACCGAAACAGTTATTAGCCTGAGCGAAGAAACCAGCGATAAGCAACTTACTCTAGCATTTTATAAACACCAAAACCTAATCAGTTTGGAAGTTAGATTATGGGAGAGAAATAATGAAACATCAGTATTTGAACCTACATCATTTGGATTCTACATTTCAGGCCTAGCGCAGATGAAATATATGTTAGAGGTACGTAAGCGCATGTTAATACAGCTGAAGAAGACATATGTGTTATCTAATTACGTAAACGTAGTTCATTACATGTTATACCAAGAATACTACGCATTTAAGAAAACCCTGATCGATGATCCTACGCACATCATCGATCGCTTCCTAAGTTCTATAGACGTACAGAAATTCATTTATCTACTTAGAAAACAATGGCAAGAAAGTATTTATGCAGGTGAACCAGAATGTAAATATACTATGATATCTGAGCGGGAACTTTTTACGTATGTGTTAACTGAAGGTATTACTGAGACACGAAACTATATCATCGATAATGATATAAATGATTGGCATATCTGCAAAGATTTGGAGAATTTTAATATAAAATAATCATAAACATTATGTGTAAAATGTATGTGGAAGTGTTATATATAATAATATTCCTGTATTATATTTAATGTGAACCTTATATAAAATCATTGTATATATTTAATTTTAGCCTTATATATATATATATATATATATATATATATATATATATATATATATATATATATATATATATATATATATATATATATATATATATATATATATATATATATATATATATGTTTACGTAATTAGATAACACATATGTCTTCTTCATCTGTATTAACATTCGCTTACGTACCTCTAACATATATTTCATCTGCGCTAGGCCTGAAATGTAGAATCCAAATGATGTAGGTTCAAATACTGATGTTTCATTATTTCTCTCCCATAATCTAACTTCCAAACTGATTAGGTTTTGGTGTTTATAAAATGCTAGAGTAAGTTGCTTATCGCTGGTTTCTTCGCTCAGGCTAATAACTGTTTCGGTCCAGTTTAAAGCTGAGCTTGGTTTAAAGTATTCTGTAAGCCACTCTTCAGTGCGATTACATATACAAAGTAATTCATCTGGACTCACGAAAATACGCTTTGTATTATAACAGGGTGATTGGGTGGCACACTTGAAAAATTCAAATCCATCGGGTTTTCTTTTATATAAGAATGAAACCCTACTTCCTGGGATCTTGATTTCCCACTGGATAATGTCTTGGATTGAGGTATACATGTTAAGGTGAATCATGATATACACTTAGTGAAAATAGAGCACTTTTATTACAAATCAGAGAACTTGTGCACCGCTTAAGAGCCAAAACGAGTATGATTTTAAAATGAGTTTGGGTCTAAAACATCCGCCTGCTCAAATATAATTTTCATCCAATCAGAGGTAGGGCTCAGGATATGAAAAAACATGTTTTTTCATACCTTAAAACCAAAAAGCGATAAAATAATTCTCGACCAATCACATACGAGGTCATATAGAGATAAGGATTACTCCGTCCACTCCCAAGAAAGGTAAACATTTCCTTCTTACCTGATCAAAGGATCTTACCGATCCAGCATGTTTCAGTTTGAAATATATTTATAAAATAATAACATTGATTCTTGTCTATACTGGAATTACCTTTTGACCTGGTATTAGGCTTAAATCCGCCTGTGATACAAAAAGGTTTATCCTAAATTTAGGCCTAAATTTAGGCCTAACGTAGTTATTGCACCACATTTTACAGAGAAAGGTCAGTTTGAAATATATTTTGACCTGGTATTAGGCCTAAATCGCCCCGGGGTACAAAAAGGATTATCCTAAATTTAGGGCTAAAGTAGTTATTTCAACACATTTTACAGAGAGAGGTCAGTTTCGTATCTGTAAGGAGTGCAGGTTGTTGTGTTTTCTCGTGTTGGATTGTCAATGTACATAGATAATAATAAAGAAAATCCAAATTATTTAAAAAACTTTGAAATATTTTTAGTTAACATCGAGCGAATAATATAAATGTAAGTGAATAATTGTTATTTTTAAATAAAAACTTAGAATGATTTTAATAAAATACATGTTATGTTAGCAGAGAAGAACTTATTTTGTTATTTTTATACTTATTACATCGCTAAAGATGATGTAAAGCAGTAAGTCAAAAGAACAAAAAGCTTGGTGTAGGGGGGTGGTGGGGGGCTGACTTTACTGATTTTTCTGATTTATTGCTTTAAGGTACGTGAAATATGTTTTTAATAAAATTTCATAAAATTTTACTAAAAGTTATTTTAAAACTTGATAGTTATAAAATTATAAACAAAAAGTATTAACAGTTAATAATAAATTCTTTGTTCAAAGATAATGATTGATTTATTATAGAAGTTTTAAGAAACTTTGAAATAATTTTAGTTATATTTGAATGAGTAATATAAATGTACGTGTTTAATTAAAACATAAAATGTTTTAATAAATTATACGTTATATGTGTAAGTGAATGTGCGTGTGTGGGTGTGTAAGTGAGTGTGCGTGTGTGTGTGTGTGTGTGTGTAAGTAAATCTGTGTGAGTGTAAGTAAATCTGTGTGTGTAGTAAATCTGTGTGTGTGTAAGTAAAAATCTGTGTGTGAGGTGTAAGTAAATCAGTGAGTGAAGTAAAAAAATCTGTGTAAAATAAATCTGTGTGTGTGTATAAGAAGTGTAAATGTAAGTGTCTATGGGTAAATGTAAGTGGCATAGTGAATGTGTGTATAAGTGTCATAGTGAATGTGTGTATAAGTGTAAGTGTGTGTGTGTTGTGTGTGTGTGTGTGTGTGTGTGTGTTCTAAATAATAATAACAATAGGCATGAAGTAAATAACACTAAGTATAATAATAAAAATAATAAAAATAAAATAATAATAAAAAATGGAAAAATAATAACAATAGGCCAGAAATAAATAACAAAAGTATAAAAATAAAAAAATAAAAATAAAATCATCATAAAGTAAAATAATAAAAATAAAATAAAAAGAATAAAAAATAAAAATAAAGGGTGTTAAAAACAAGATGAATATTAAAGGTAGAATGATAAGAGGGATAAAGATAAGGAATGAAAATTAGACAATAATAGGTGGTAAATATAGATGTAAAAGATATTAAAAAGAATGCAAAATATCCAAGCAAGGTAGTTAAGCTGAAATTATTAAAAGAATATATAGAATGTGTAAATGAGTGTTTCTAGTAAAGACCAGGAAGACGATACAAATGAGAAAAAAGATAAGGAAATGAGATAAAGAGTAAAGGCGTGTGTTGTGAGTAGCCATGGGTTAAGACGGTGAAGACGGAGGTTAGAGGCTGGTGAGACGGGAGAGTTCGACGGTGAGACGGGGTTCGAGACGGTGAAGACGGAGGTTAGAGACGGTGAGGCAGTCAAAGACAGGCGCATGCTAGTCCCATAGGTATTAGGTAATAACACCTCTATTGATTTACTGCTTTAAGGTATGTAATGTATGTGTGTTAAAGCAGTAAAGCAGAAAGTTAAAGCAGTAAAGCAGAAAGTTAAAGCAGTAAAGCAGAAAGTTAAAGCAGTAAAACATGAGTTAAAGCAGTAAAGCAGAAAGTTAAAGCAGTAAAGCAGAAAGTTAAAGCAGTAAAGCAGAAAGTTAAAGCAGTAAAACATGAGTTAAAGCAGTAAAGCAAAGAGTTAAAGCAGTAAAGCAGTAAAACAAAGGCATACTAATCCCCTAGGTGATAGGTAATAACACCTCAATGGGTCTCTCTGCGACAAATATCTAAAAGTATATGTTTTTAATAAAATTTCATTAAATTTTAGTAAATAAAATGATTATATAGCAGACACTCTGGATTTTTTCTTCTTACATACAATTTTTAAAAATTTATAAATTAAAAAGTATTAAGTAAAAAGTATTAAGTAAAAATAATGTTAATAAATATATGTGTTAAATAACAGGTATGTAATGAGTTACAGTTTTAGGTTCGCGAAAATGTTTTTAATAAAAATGTTTAAGTATGAAATAAAAATGAATGACTTATAGTATATATATATATTTTTCATTCACGCGGGAATTTTGCGCCTGCGGGCGCACGCGGCGGGCGGGTACGCGGAAATATTGCGCCTGCGGGCGCACGCGGCGGGCGGGTACGCGGAAATATTGCGCCTGCGGGCGCACGCGGCGGGCGGGGACGCGGCGGGACGCACCTGCGGGTGCGGGGTCGTGGGCCTTCGCGCGGTGGGATCATGGTGAGCCCTGGTGTTTCAATTATGAACTAGGGGAAGACATTAATATTAACTCTGTTCTTTAATGGAGGGTAGAGATGAGCCATCAAAGATGAGTCATCTTTGATGAAGTCATCTTTGATACCGTCTATATTGATGATTCATCTTTGATGAGTCATCAAAGATGAACCTTCAAAGTTGAGGCATCAATGCTGAGGCATTTATGCTGGGGCATCAAAGTTGAGGCATCAAAGTTGAGGCATCAAAATATCGAGTGTGTGAGTGTAAGTGTAAGTGTATCTGTGTGTAGGTGTGAGTGTAAGTGTCTATGGTTTAATGTAAGTGTCTATGGCAAGTGTAAGTGCTTATAAGTGTACCTGGGTGTGTGAGTGTAAGTGTATATGAGCTAGTGTAAGTGTCTATGGCGAGTGTAAGTACTTATAAGTGGTAGAAAAAGACTAACTCATAGTAGGAAGCATTCTAGCAGATTGTAATATACACCAATCGAATCCTCATACCTTATAACCTAGGGGTAGACACCCATATTAGGGCTATTCTAGGCTCAGGGGAGGCTAGAAAAGGCTTGAAAAAAGTGGCACTCAGTTGGCACTATGTGGCACTCACTTGGCACTATGTGGCACTCACTTGGCACTCATTGGCACTCACTTGGCACTCATTGGCACTCATTGGCACTCACTTGGCACTCACCTGGCACTCATCTAATACTCATCTAATACTCATAGAACACTAATAGAACATCACTAGATACTTCTTACGGTGATTGGGAACCATCAAAGCCATCAAGTTAGCGTGGGTCAAAATTGACCCATGGTATATGGCAAGGTCAAAGGCGAAATATCATGATCAAACAAGGTTAAGACATCAAAAAAGGGCTAAGTCCCTAAAGGAAGGACAAAAAATTACCGTGGGCAAAAATTGACCCATGGACGACCAAAGGATTGGCAGTGTGTTTGTACGTGAGTATAAGTGTAAATGTAAGTGTCTATGGGTAAATGTAAGTGTCATAGTGAATGTGTGTATAAGTGTCATAGTGAATGTCTGTATAAGTGTAAGTGTGTGTGTGTGTGTATGCGCACGCGCACGTGTGTAGGTGTTCAAGTTAGGGTAGGTCCATACTAGGGATGTACCGGAACCAGAATTTTTGGTTCCGGCCGGAACCGGAACTTTCCGGAACCTTGGAAAAGTTCCGGCCGGAAGTTCCGGCCGGAACCGGAACTTTTCGACTTCAGCCACACCTTACATATTCTACTTAAAACTTGTCTGATAACAAGTGGAGTCTCTCTAGAAGTATCTGGCATCTTGTCATATCCATACTGTGAGCTCTTAGTTCTGTAAGCCAAAATTTGGATAAGCGGATCAATAAATTTATTAAGTAAAAAAAGAATATACTAGCTGCGTTTCCAGAAGCCCTACTGCAGCCCGGGCGGGCACACAGGCGCACATGCATCGTTTCCAGAGCCCGTTTGCGCACTTCTACGTCACGTAAAGGGGCCCGTTGTTAAATCCTCGATTTCGGGAATTAATAAACGGGCGGGCTGCGGAAGGATACTTTGTTTACAAACAAATTTCTTTACAAAACATGTCGGAAATGGCTTGCCAAAAGTTTTTTAATATTTTAGTTAACTTTTATATTAAGGATACTAAATATATCGTATCATTTCATAAAATAGATACATATAAGTATTTGTCAGCTGATCCGACAGGCGCGCTCGGCCGTTTCCAGGTACTCAAATTTCCTGTTCTCTGATTGGTTAATGTAATTTTTTCAATTCGAAGCGTTTCCGAGTCGATTTTGCACACAGGCTGCACTCGGGCTTCTGGAAACGCAGCTATAGTATACTAAGTTCTACGGGTCTTCAAAGTTTAAAAAGCTTTTTTCAGAAGCGGGTAACGTGTTTGAGGATAAGAGATGACGTTTAACTCCACAACATGGAGAACAACTTATTTTCCTACACCACAACATTTCAAAATTCAAATAAGTTCAATTTTAAGTAAGAAAATTATGGAATCTTGTTTTAAAAATTTTAAATTTTTTTGCTTAAACAGTATAGTTAATATTTTGTTTTGTAGTAGTTTCTACTTTAAAGTTAATTTCTTTTAATAATAATAATAATAATAATAATAATAATAATAATAATAATAATAATAATAATAATAATAATAATAATAATAATAATAATAATAATAATAATAATAATAATAATAATAATACCCTGTACAAATTTTATTTATCCCCAGGTCTAGATTCTAGAGCAGGGTTGGCACAAAAGAAATCAAATTATTTAAATCAACTGATTTTTTTAAGTATTTTTTTTATTAAAAAATCATTTTTTTTTTTTTTTTTTTATTTTTTAGACCACTTTTTTTCTAAATTAATAATTAATCCTAGCTATTACCTAATTAATGATAAGTATATTTCATCTACATAATAAGTAAATTTATCAATGTTGTTTCAAGTCATTTTTAATAAAGAAATAAATAAAATTAGAGTACTCAGATATTATATATACAGTAATATAAAAAAACTATATATAATATATATATATATATATATATATATATATATATATATATATATATATATATATATATATATATATATATATATATATATATATATATATATATATATATATATATATAGAGAGACACACATAAAACCGGCCCCATCTACGAAAAAATGATTATCAATAAAATATTTACCTAACTACCTACGACCGTACACGACGGTTATCACAACAATGTGGAGTATCATGCAGATCATGTCAACGCATCCTTCATGGCTTAAAAATGAAACCCTACCGTGTGAGTGTTGTTCATGAAATAAAAGAAGCGGATAAGTGTAAGCGTAAAACTTACTGTAATTGGTTGCTAGAGAATGTTGCTGGGGGAAATGTTGATCCGTTTCTCTTCTTTTCAACGGATGAAGCTTGGTTTCATCTGTCGGGTTACGTTAATTCCCAAAACTGTCGACACTGGGCTACAGAGAACCCACACGAGTCCCTGCAAATGCCATTACACGATTTAAAAATTGGTGTTTGGTGTGCTCTTTCTGGTAACAGAATAATCGGTCCAATATTCTTCAATGAAACTGTGAATACCAATGTTTACCTACAGGTCTATAGTGATTTCTCTGCACAGTTAACTCCAAACGAAAAGCGTTATGCCTATTTCCAGCAAGATGGGGACACCTGCCATACGTCGGATCTGTCATTGACTACCATACATACCGTTTTTACAGAGGAAAGGACCATCAGCAAGGGTTTGTGGCCTCCCCGGTCTCCCGACCTCTCACCATGTGACTATTTCCTGTGGGGATTTCTAAAATCTAGAGTCTACCACAACAATCCCAGAACAATTGACACATTGAAAAACAACATACGTCAAGAGATTTCCAACATCCCACAACGTGTATTGAGAAATGTTTTCAATAACATGCTTAAACGTGCAGAACTTTGCTTTGTTCTTGACGGAGAACATTTCGAACATAGACTTTAAATCTCCTGCTCTGTTAATTAAACCGTAGGTAAAGGTGTCCTATTATTGTCCTATTACTATACTACTATTTGGATTAGACCTGACGTACGTACGTAGGTCGGTAGATTTATTATTGATATTCCTTTTTTCGTAGATGGGGCCGGTTTTATGTGCGCCACTCTCTCTCTCTCTCTCTCTCTCTCTCTCTCTCTATATATATATATATATATATATATATATATATATATATATATATATATATATATATATATATATATATATATATATATATAATTTAAATCTTAATTAAACTAAATAATTATATTTACTAAACTTATTATTAATTAGGTAATAATTAGGATTATTAACTAATTTTATAAAAATAATAATTAAAAAGCAATTTGTGTCTAAAAATTTAAAATAAATAAAAAAAAATCAAAAAAATCCCCAACCCCGTTCTAGAGTATTAAAGCTACCGGTTCGAGTGTGAAAATATTGTTTCATATTTAAAGTTTTCGAAAGTATAGAGTCGAAGGTCATTTTATCATATTTGTTCACATATATCAATTTTCTATATTATTTTTTATGCATAATCATAACTGAGTAAATGACAAATCAATTACTGAATTTTATTAAGAAAGACATTTGAAAAAGTAGAAAGTTCCGGTTAGTTCCGGCCGGAACCAAGTTAGTTCCGGCCGGAACCTGGTTCGGGTAGGTCCATACATGCGTACAAGTTAGGAACGAAATATGTGACGGGTGGGCCACGAGTGGCCAGAAAATTGGCGTGGGTCAAAAATGACCCATGGAATATGGCAAGGTTAATGCCGAAATATCATGGTCAAACAACGTTAAGACATCAAAAACGGGCTAAGCCCCTAAATGAAGATCAAAAATTACCGTGGGCAAAAATTGACCCATGGTCGAAAAATTA
>JABUQX010102756.1:15000-27500 GCA_015478945.1 Trachelipus rathkii
TTATAAATGTTTAAGAAAACTTCTATCTTTAATATTTTTCGCGCCTTTACACACATAATTAGCGCTATTCTTTAGCTGTTATCTAAGTGGTTGTTCGACCCAAACAAATGATTTTTCCTATGATCCAACCCTTCTTAAAAAATCGTTTTCTCCAAAACCCTCTCTAATCCCCTACTCTAATTCTCTCTAAACCCCTAAAGTTTCTCCCTCTCATTCCCCCACCATTCTCTCGGTCTCTCAATCCCTTTCCTGAAGTGAAGTCTAAAAATGGATTTTTGGATGAATCCAAATTTAAATCCATCTGGAATATTCCGGTTGGATTGGGAATTGGATTTTAGGAATGAGAATTCCCAGACTAGGAATTATGATTCACAGACTTATTTCAACATCTCTGGCTCCAGTTTTACGATCCAAAAGTTTAAGAAGTGTTGAGTCAGGTAATAAAAAAGCTATTAAATGAAAAGTTAGTTAAACAAAAAATGTTGCAAGAGAACCAATGTTTTGAGATAGTGAATTTCGAAACAGAGTTTGTTTTTGAAATATATGTTTTATTTTCAAATCAATAAAGAATTATTGATTTTATTTATTGAGAAATCTAAATTTTACAATAAGGACTCTGCCTCAGAAAATTAAAATTCATAAGGATTTTAATTCCATTAGTACTATAAACATATAATTCAAAAATAAATGCAGAAAGGATATTAGTCATGTAGAAAGGATATTAGTCCAAGTTAGCAATATTAGAATATAATTCCACTTCTTGAGAAGTAGATTGCCTATATGGAATAGGTGGTGGCATCGGAGGTTTGGGTATTAATGATTGTCTAAATTTTATGGGAGGTTGTACCAAGGGTTCAATTTCAATTTGATTCTGTGGGGAATTTTGAACTGGGGTTACCTCTAATGGAAGGGTTGAAATGGGTATATTATTCAATGGAATATCTTGGGGTTCTTGATTTAATTCTTTCAAACATTTTCTACACAATGCTTTTCTATAAGACCAAGTCAAATAAATAATCACTATGATGAAAATGAATAAAATAACACTAGTTGTTCCTCCACCGATATATGGGATTAATTTAACTTGAGAAAGATAAGGAGTTAATGGGTGGATGGTATTATTAATACTGTCCAGTCTCTTATTCCACTGAACTTCTTTCATTATTTGAAATTTTGGGAACAATGCTGAAGAGATGTTTGGCAAAGCAACATGAGTTAAAAAGTTAAACAAAACTTTATCAGATTGGGCAATTAATGAAGTTAATGAAATATTTTTCTCTAAATGAATGGGGTTTTTAAATTGATAATTAGCAGAGGTAAAAGTACAACCGTGAGGAATATTGAAAATAAAATTATTTATATGCTGTACGGAATGGGGTCTTTCGCAGGATATAGAAGCTCTAATTTTTTCTGCAAAAGATATAATAGTGAAATGTCCTAGGGTTACTGTGAAGGGTTCTTTTGATTTAAAGATAGTTATAGGACATGATGAGAAATTAGTAGTATAGTTAAGCAAAAGCGATAGCAAGCATGTTTTGTCGTCAATGGATGTAAAAGGTTGTGATTGAGGGCAAACCGCTGTTTTCCCTATGTTGCGACAATAGTCGTGAACCGAATTTCGCAAATAAGTATATTTTCTCTGACCATAATTAACGAAAAGATAATTATTCGGTGTATTATACATTATTCGAACGGATGTTTCATTAAATGGAATGAATGTTGGGAATGGAATTAACTTGTATGAAATAAATTTCTCATTTGAAATGAATGGAATTAGTGTAATTAATTCAAATGGATTAGTGGTTGATTTTATAGTCCATGAGTATGTCAAAAATGAATGATATGTTGTCGCTTCTAATGGTATGATAGGATGTAATTTAGTGGTTTGTGTCATTTCTAGTATATATGGTAACAAAAAGATGGGTGAATAAAGTTGATCATTAGTTATCTTGTTTTAGCTAATTGTAATGAAGTGATAACTAATTGATGTATCATTGTAATACTGTTAACTGAATGTTCAACTAATGTAAGTAATGATTTGATACTACCTAGTTGATTAAGTATGTTGTGGGTTGCTAGTGATCTGTTTTGAAATTCAATTAATTTTTGTAAGTTAATTTGAAATTCTGATAGTGTTCGGGTATTTGACTTTAATTGTTCTTTAAGTTCATTAACTAATAAATTTGAAGTACTCGCAAAGTTTCCTAATATATTTATCTTTTTTCTTAAAAATTTAATTTGTTTATCAGTCGCGGTACCAAATAAAATATTAAGAATATCTCCTCCCAATTCGAAAGCAGCTCTTTTATATCTAGTTTGGGAGTGAATCCATGGTAAACTTTTAATTTCAGCTAATTTAAGGGATATTACTTTAGTTCTAATTTTAATGAGTTGAAATTCCCATTTATGCGCTCTTTGGTTGATGGAAATATTAATAAAATTATCATTAAACGCAGGCAAAAATTTATCTTTTAAAGTATCTACCATTTTGGTGGTTCTATAAATAGTGGTTTTAATTTCTGATGGGCATTCTAAAGATACAATCAAGTCAAGATATCCTTCAATAAAATTTACTTCACCGGAGTGATACAAAATGATACCTGGCAGTACTCTTGTCTCTTCATTAATGTTAGTGGAGATGGATAAGACTGCAGGTAAAAGAAGTAATGCAAATGCTGGATGTAACATTTTCATTTTAGTCTGAAATGATTATTACTTCGATTTAATAAATGAGGTCGCCGTATTATTAAAGTAAAATTAAAATTAAATATTAAATTCTTTTTAAAGTTACCTATGATTATACTAGAGTTACGTTAATTTTAAAATTCAAAATTGGAATCAAGTTTGATATGTTTCTGATAATAAATTTAATTAATGAAATCAAATAATTAAAATAAAATGAACTTCATAAAATGAAATCAAGTTTATTGGATCTTGGATAATAAAACTAAAGATAAGTAATCTTCAACATTCTGATTATAATTAAAATGAAAATTAAAATTAAAGAAGCTTTAAGTGAAAACTTAAAAATTGTAGCATTCTGATTATCATGGAATTAAAAATTAAAAATTAAAAGATTATATAGCATGAGGCTAATTAATATTAATAAAAGCTGATCAGGCTAATTAATATTAATCAAAGCTGATTATATAGCATAAGGCTAATTCTGAATCAAAATTAAAAAAAATAAAAGCAAGCTGATTATATAGCTTAAGGCTAATTAATATTAAGAAAAGCTGATTATATAGCATAAGGCTAATACTTAATTAAAATTAATTAAAAAGATTCTTAATATTAAATAAACAATCTAATTATATTTTTATTATTCTAATATTAAAACGAAATTTTTCGATTTTTATTTTGTTTTCTTTTTAAAATAAAAAATAATAATAAAAACATGTTACTAATAAAAAATAAAAGTATATAAACGTTTCTTAAAATAAAATTTTTCTATTTTTTATGGTTTTTTAGTTTCAAAAGAAAAGACTGACCCCTGGGGGCAAAAAAAAATTTTTTCCGAATTCGTAACGGACATAATAAAAATATATATACTTATACTAAATGATGATGAATAGAAAAGTGTAAAATTGTGTATTTTGTGTGATATGACATAATACAAACTTAAACCTAAAGGTTATGAACACAAATAAAATACAATAAAATATTTATTTACAAAAAAATTTTTACAATTCTAAGAGATTTTAACTCTTAGGAGGCAAATAGTAAAGTCTATTTCCTCTTCTAGTCATCTCTAATGGCAAAACAACTGGAGGTCTCTGTAATTCTGTTTCAGATGACACCTTTGTTGCTTCTTCCGTTCTTGGTGGTAGAGATTGAAGAGATTCACGCTCTCTTTGTCTTGTTTGACTTCTTGTAACCCTCGGTTCCACATCCCTCGGACCTCTGAATTGCTGGTGAGGTCTATACGACGGATCTTCTTTTCTATCATCTCTTGTGCCTTCAGATGTTGATAAATCCATAATTTCTTCTGGAGGTGTGACCTCATCATCTTTGGGAAGTGTTTCAGCGGAACTTGGCACATGTTCCCCTACAGTTCCATCTGTAAGTGGTGTTACCAAAGCATCCTCTTGTACTTCTGGAATGACAGGCTGTTCCTCGTGTTCAGAACTGTCTGAAATATATGAATCCTCTTGTCTGATTGGTGATAGAGACGGTCTATATCCTCTTACTTGAGTTCTTGTTTGTGGAGTAGAATTCATCAATCTACTTCCTTGAGGAGTATCAGGTATTCTTTGATTACAAGAAGTTTGTGTTTCTTCTACAGGATTCTGTTGTTCTTGTGGTGAATCCTCTGGTAGAACATTTTGTTCATCATAAAAATTAGGGGGAATCCACGAAGAAGTGGTTGGAGATTCTTGATCATCTTCCTGTCGATCTACTTCTTCAGATTCCATACTTGTTCTTTCTGTTGTAACTTTCGGGGAATCCAATGTTTCTTGAATTGCATCTGGATTCCAAATCTCATCATTATCAAATGAAAAATGAGATTCTGTAATCTTTTCTACTGGAATTATCTTTACATTATCCCGGTGAACCGGAAATAATTTCGTTGAATTTAAACACGAAAGCATAAGCTTATTTGGCTCCTTTATTTGATTCACAATAAAAGGTCCTTCAAATCTTTTGTTCAATTTAGAACTTTGTTCTGGTTTCTTTACAGCATTCACAAAAACATAATCGCCCACTTTCAATTCTCTTTGAGTGGCATGTTTGTGTTGCTGTTCCATAGCTTTAATGGTTTCCTTTTCTAGACTTTCTCTTGCTAAGTCTCTTATTGCTTCCATTCTTTCCACTACGACATCTACCTCATCTGATATGAATTTTCTATTTTCCGATTTATTTGTAAATGGAGAGACATAATCAGGCATCTCGTAGGGAAGTCTCTTTATATATCCATGCAGGACAAAATGTGGAGAAGATCCAATTGATCTATTATACGATGTATTAATTGCTATTTGAGCAAAAGATAAGTATTTTGACCAATCTCTGTGATTGTCTTTTACAAAATGACGGAGGAAATTTTCAATATCTGCATTCAATCTTTCAACTACACCATTTTGACTTGGTTTGTAGGGCAGAATATTAACCTTTTTTATCCTCCAAGCTTTACATAGCTCTTTGAAGGCAGCTGACGTAAATTCTGGGGCATTATCCGAGGCTAAAATTTCTGGGCTCGAATGCCGACATATTACTCTTTCTTGTAAAGCTTGAGCAAATTCTTGGCTTGTTCTTGATTTACAAGCGACTAATTCGCAGTATCGAGTTAAAACATCTCTGAAGACGAGAATGTGTTTGGCTCCTGAAATTGAACATGTGGGAAGTTTTCCTATACTATCCACATGTACTCTGGAAAACGGAGTATAAGGAAGAGGCCATCTGTTGATTTCAGCTTTTGGAGGCCTAGGACCTTTAACCTTAGCACATGACACGCACTGAGAACAGTACTCCTTTACTAACTTACTTAGATGAGGAAAAACGTATCTTTCTCTAACTCGTTTTTCAGTCCTCTGCTGTCCTCCATGCCCACTTCCAAGTGAAGAATGGCACTGATCAATTACTGAGTAGATCATGCTATCTGGGACCTGTATTACGTAAGGTTCCTTTCTGGTTGCATAGTACAACACTTTCTTATGAAAAATATGTGGATAAGTTTTAGGGTTTTCCTTAGCCCACTTAACTAATTCTTTTAATCTAGGGCAATTCTCTTGTTCCCTATTAAAAGTTTCTTTTGTTAAAATAAAATCTTTTCTTGGTAACATCGGTTTCTTTTCTCCTTTAAAGAAATAAACGTTTGGAGCTTTTGCTGGGTGCCTACTCAAATAGTCAGGCGGTATGTTAGTTTTTCCCGTCTTATACTTTATAGTTGGCGAAAAACTATTAACAAATAAATTCCAGCGGGCTAGCCGACCCGTTTGTTGCTTATTACGAAATATAAAGCAAAGAGGTTGATTATCAGTTAATATGGTGATGGGATAACCAAACACCGTATTTTTAAACTTCTGTAGTGAGAAGACAACAGCCAAACATTCCTTTTCTATAATATCATAGTTGAGTTCACTGCCTCTTAACACTCTTGATACGAACGATAATGGCTTTTCTTTGCCATCGTCCGACATTTGGTAAAGTACTCCTCCTATTCCGTAGTCACAGGCGTCTGTACCTATAAAAAATGGCTTGGAATAGTCTGGAAAAGTTAACTGAGGTTGCACCACAAGCTTCTCTTTTAAGAGTTCAAATGCTTTTTGGTGTTCTTCTTTCCATTCAAACTTAACACTCTTCTTTATTAAGTTATATAATGGTTTCGCAATTAGTGCAAAGTCACTAATTAAAAAGCGAAAATACGAGAAAAATCCTAATAAGGATTGTGTTTCTTTAACACTTGTTGGAGGGACGAAACTCTTCATCGATTCTATCTTCGCTGGATCTGGTGAAATTCCGTCTCTTCCTATCTTAAATCCTAAGTATAATACCGAAGTTTGTAGAAAATGACATTTAGTCAATTTAACTCTTAATTTATTATCTCTAAACGCAGTAAAAACTTTCTTTAAGTTTTCAAAATGTTCTGCCTTATTTTTACCCATGATTAAGACATCATCTAAATACACTTGGGCAATAGGTCCTAATAAATGGTTCAACGCGACTTGCATTGTCCTAGCATAGGTACTTGGGGCATTGCGGTGCCCAAATAATAATCTGGTTGGGCAGAATAATCCTTTCCTTGTACGGAAAGCCATTAATTTCTGTGTTTCCTCCTCGACTTCGAGGGAATGGTAAGCATCTATCAAGTCACAGCTAGTGAAAATCGTACTGCCTCCTAGGGACGAGAATATTTCGTCTATTGAGGGCAGTGGGTACACATCTGGGACGCTGAAGGAGTTCAGGTGCCTATAGTCTATACAGACACGAGGTTTGTTAGAGTTCTTTTTGGCCACCACCAGTAGAGGTGAACTATGTGGCGAATAGCAAGCTTTAATATATCCTTTCTTTAAAGCTGCATCAGTAAAATTATCTATGTCTTCCAAGTAGCGATGTGGGAGACGATACTGTTTTCTAAAAATGATTTTTGGAGCATCTGGAGTAAGTTCTATTTCAAACTTCTGTATGGGACACACAGGAACTGCATCATCATCTAGAGCAATAACGTCCTTGTATTCCATTAACAAATCAAGAAGTTCTTCTAAATGCTCAGGTTTCTGTAAAATAGAAACATCTGCTTCTTCTTTACTTAAATTATCTGTAATAATCTCTCTGTATGCATTTTTCAACTGTTTATCTGATAAATTTTCTGAGCAGGTTACTATACAAGTAGATCCTAACTGCTTATTCTCTGTAGCAATAGCAGTTTTATTAAAATATTCTTTTTCATTAATTTTTAAAATAGGATGACATTTACCTATGTTTTTATTTCTTCTTAAATAAAAAGGCTTGTCACTTAGATTAATATAACTCAAAATAACTTCATTATTTCTAACTGGGCATACAGAGTTTGCAAAATATAATGGCCCTAAGGAAAAAGCAGGTGTTATTAAACACTTCTTTTCCAGTTTCAAATCTCCTTTATTCTCAGGTCTGACTTTCAGATAACCATAAGATTGAGCAGGTGCCATTGTTTCTTCTATTAATAGCAATTGAACTTCTATTTCTTCGTCTGCTATTAAAGGTCCTTCCTCTACTGGAGGAAGTTGTGAATTTTCTTTGTTCTCTTGAAGAACAACATTATTCTTATTTATTTCTATCTGGTAGGGGCTCTTCCTTGGAGCGCTTTAATAATTTCTTCTTTGTAGGCTTCTTCAATGAGCCTTTATTAATTAATCTCTGTGTAGGCTTTTCAAGAATGGAGCCTTTATTAATTAATCTCTGTGTAGGCTTTTCAAGAATGGAGCCTTTATTAATTAATCTCTGTGTAGGCTTTTCAATAGAGCCTCTATTAATTACTGGTTTACAGTTATCACTGTAATTATTTAATTTAAACTTATCATTCCTATTGGAATTATCTATAAAATCTTTTCTATGATTATTAATCATTCTATCTTTCTTAGTTATTTCTTTCTCCTGTTTCATGAGAAAAAAGCTTCCTAACTTGGCAAAGATTTTAACTTTTATTTCGTTATTCTCTTCTTTAAGATTTAAATGTGATGAAGAAAGGTCTATGGTAATAGGTAGAGTAGCTAAAAGACTTGTACCTAATAAAATTCCATTCCAAGCTCCAGTGCTTTCAGTTTTACACACTAAAAAGGTGACTGGGTAATACTGTTGGTGTAGCCTTAGAAGTAGATCAACTTCTCCTATGGGGTGGATCATCTGAGTTCCAATCCCTTGAACTATAATACTAGCTTCTTTAAGAGACAGTTTAAATCTTCCTTCTCTTTCTATTTCTCTTAATCTATCCAACGATATCAAACAGGTTGTGCTTCCCAAATCTAGTAGGCTATGAACTTCAACCTCGTTCTGACCTTTTGTTGGAGTCAAAAATATTGACAAGAAATAATGACATCCCAATTTTGGGGGTCTAATTCCTACACCAAAGAAGCTAGAGGTTACTATAACACCTCTCTTCTTTAAGCTTGAAGTATTTTCTTTAATTATTGTTCTATTTACCATTTCTTCATTTAAATCTTTGCCTAGAATCAAAAATTTTCTTCTCTTGCAGAGAGATCGGGTTGAAAAAACTGTTCGTTCTCTTCTTCTTCATCTTCAGCTCCAGATATTTCTTCATGTTCTGGATCAGCTTGATGATTAGAAATCAGATGAACTCTGGTTGTTTTCTTAGGACTCTTACCTTGATAGCTACGCTCATTCTTTGAGTAAGAGTTTGGCTTTCTGGTATTTGAATCATTTTTAATCTCGACTCTTCGAGCTTTGACCCCATTATCAAAATCAGTGGGGTTATTATATGGTATTACCATATTATTTTCATTTTCATTAGGGATCCATACAGGGGCATTCTTGCAATTAGACGTCGAACCCCGGGCATGGAACTTTCTACATACTCTGCAATACGTGGTATTCCAACCACAGTTTCTAGAATGATGACCTAAAGATTCACATTTTAGGCAATAGTCCATTGACTTTATCTCTTTACTGGAGAGTTTCTTAACTACTCCCTTATTAAGTCTTATATTTGGAGAAGGGCTTGTCCTTTTTCCTGTAAATTTAGAAGTATTCTTTTTATTTCTCCATTCCATGGTTCTGTTCCTCATGGAAGGGTTATATGTAGTTCTTTCTTTTCTAACTTCACTGTTATTAGTGCTATTGTTCTCTGTATAGAATACTCTAGCTGTATTTCTTCTATCTTGTTCTGCTCTATGGTTAGTCTGGAACAAGACTCCTTCTTCTATTTGACTAAGTTTCTCTAAAATTTCTACGAAACTTAAGTCTGGATTAAAGACTTTTAAGACCTTTTCTCTAAGTCTTCTATGATCTCTGAGCTCTTCCATACTCTCTAAAATCTTAGTCATAATTAAGATATTTATCTGTTGAGAAGTAAATCCAAAGGAAGGCTCGATATCTATGAGTTTTTTCTGATATTCCCAAAGGAGATTCTTCAAGTCCAACATGAATTCAGTAAGAGTTACATGTGGTCTCCTTTGAAATTTCATGAACTGTTTCAATAAACAGAAGATTGTCTCGGCTTTGTCTGGTTTGAGAAAAATCTTCAATTGAATCAAAAAGTCTTCTAGGGTCTTGCACCTAGAGAAGCTATTATCCTTAAGAATATATTGACGGGCCTCTGATGAGAAATCAGAAGAGATTGTAGTCTTAGCATAGTCTATTTTCTGTCTTTCAGTTATTAGGCCTAACGTGCGTATCTTCTCTTGTAACGTAGTTAGGTATTCTTCAAATTTAATGCCTACCCAAGCTTGTGTCTTGGTATTTCTTCCATACAATTTTAATTCTTTAGCTAATTCTGGTAATGGAGGGGTATACGCAGCGTTTGGATAATATCCTCCATAAGGGTGTCCATATGGGTATGGGTTGTATCCAGGTTGCATTGTAGGAAGGGGTTGTTGCCAACCTGTAGGAGGTGGCTGCATACTTAAAGGATTATTTAAAATATTTTGGGATGGCCCCCACGGATTCTGAGGTTGTCCTCCATATAAAGTATCACTTGCTTGGTTCTGTCCCCAAGCTCCACTAAACTCACTTCTATTGTTAAATATTTCTGTTTGGCCATTCCAGGAAGGATAAGTCTTCTTTTTATTTGAAGGGGGAGTGGCCCCCGATGCATTTAAATGTATATTAAAGGTATTGTCCAGAACATTTGTCTTTTGGAGCACCTTTGGTATTCTTGCTGTATTTTCTGTATTTCCTGGTTGATGCCAATCCCAAGCTGTTCTCTGATTTGGGTTTAACGACATTGTATCAATGTTAGAAGGAGGTAGATATACTGGAGGAAGTCCCATATCCTTTTGTGTGGGTTCCCTTATCTTGGGTTTTGCTCCTTTATTCTCTTCTGTTTTCTGTCCGTCAGTAGTCTTCACTTCTGTTACATCATGTTCTTCATCTTGATTAACATCTTCTGTATTGTCTTCTTTATTGATATCATCCATGTCCTCATCCTTGTTCTCTGTTGAATCATTATTTTCTAAGTCTTTATTATCCCCTTCAGCTCCTCCTGAAGCTCCATTAGGGTCAACTGGTCCGGCTATAGCCCTTTGAACCAGGTAGCAGAGAATGAGAAACAATGTAGAAAATACGAAGACTGTAAAGACTATTGGTTCAAACATAGTCATGATTAAACTTTAATTAATTCAAACTAATTGATTTATAAAGTTTCTGAACTATTAAACAATTAAATAGGATTGTTAATACACTTTTAAAAAAAAAAAAACTAAGTTTTCAAACTGTTTCTAAAAAAAAAAACAAAGTCTCAAAATATTTTTCAAAGTTTTCAAAAAAAAACACTAAGTTTTCAAAAATATTTTTTCAAAGTTTTCAAAAATATTCAAACTGTTTTCAAATATTTTCCAAAAATTTTCTATGTTCAAAGAAAATATTTATTCACTATTAAATTTAAAAGCTGTCTATAGTTATTCACTATTAAATTTAAAAATTTAAAATTTAATCACTTTTGATTCTAAGTTCAGAAATAAAAATAATTTTCTTTTAAAATTATTATTTGCTTTACTTAAAAGTTAAAATAAAATTTTTCTTTTCAAAATTAAAAAATATTAAAGTTCTATTTTCAAAAATAAAAATAATTTTCTTTCAAAATTATTTAAAAAATATCAAAGGTCTATTGATAATTATATTTAATTAATTCTCTGTAATTAATTAATTAAGAAACAACTATCCCCTTTTTCTAGTCGGGTGTGTTCTTAAAATGTTAAAGGTCAACTTATTTGTTCTTCTTCTTTGTCAAAAGGTTAATTCATTGTGATTTTCTTTGTCAAAAGAATTCATTTTGTTCACTGTTCTCTGAAAACAAATATTTAAGGTTTTTCAATGAATGAATTAATTATATTCAACAAATGCATGTTTCTCACTATTAATAGTTTTATGATTTATGTACAGAATAATCTTTAAATAATATATTTGTAAACATGTCTTCACTGACTTCAGGGTTAGAAGATATCAATTTTATGAGAGCTGAACAAGAAAACAGTTTTTACTATTTTGAAATGTCAAAACAAATAATTTTCTGTTTTAACACTGTGTAATTTAAACAGTAATCTTTTAAGACTTTCAGGTAATCTTATGAAACTAAATAACTGGTGATTCTGGTGATCTATCCAGTGATCACCTACTAAATTATTCAACTCTAAAGGTCACCTTCACTTGCAATGTTAATTATACTGCTGATCTCCACACCAGGGCAATCATGAAATCACCAAAGCCAAAAACACTGGCCTCTGTTTCATCCAAAAATCTGTTAAAAACGGTTAAAAACAAACCGAAATTTTTACCACCTGTAAATATTCGCGGGACTACGTCAAATATAATTAGTAAATAATTATAATGAAAAAGTAATTAATAAATTTATTATTAATAAAAGTAAAAACGATATATATATATATATATATATATAAAAAAACGATGTGTGTGTGTGTTGTTGTGTATGCATATAATACTGTGCGAGAAAGGAAAGAAATGGGGGAAAGAAGTGAATGAAGAAATGAGGGGATCAAATGGGCCAAGATTTCAATCCCTCTCTCTTGGAGGCGATATCCCTTCCCCTGCAATTCTCCCATTCAACGACAAATTTCCCTTCCCTCCGAAGGAGATACTCCAATTCAATGCCTCTTTTTTCTTCTCCCTTCCCCTGACTCCTTAGTCTTATCTCCCTTACAATTTGATTCATATACTTATACTGAATGAATATTAGTAGAACGAATGCACTAACACACTTTTCGTAACAACTTTTTCTTATGAAGTTTTATGGTTCTCTGCTACTGTTTTTGATTTTTAGTAATCTTTATCTAGCTCTAATTACTTAACTAATTATAATTTTGTAAAACGGTTTTCACTAAAATGATTTA
>JABUQX010102757.1:0-25077 GCA_015478945.1 Trachelipus rathkii
GAAATTCATGAAGACTCTCGTTATCATCAAATCTCAGCAAAGGCAGCTTTTCAAAGCCAAAAAGGTCATGATATTTCAACTCTTCTGACTAGTAACCAAACCAACAAGCGAGAAAGAGAAGTTCACACCAGAATATTGGTTGTTCAACGTTTAATTGATATAGTTTTGTTTATTGAAAAACAAGAGCAACAAAGAAAACACACACATACACACACAGTTTTATAAGTTTATTAAAGAAATATATAGAAAAATACAAAAACGCAGTCAGTCTTTTATTAAGTCAATAGTTCGTCGTCGCATAGTCCATAGTCTAAACATTAATTTTCTTAACAGCAAACCACTATGCACACAAGTGGAACGAGAACAATTTTCATCACCAAATTAACATAATTACAAAAAAATATATAATAATATACAGAAAAATCTTTGTACTAAACCGGCAATTTAAAATTTCATAAAATTATATAAATTTCTCTATTTTTCATTATTTACACTATAGAATATACAATTCAGACAATTTACTTCAGGGAACAATCTCAGGGGTAATTTCAGGGGTTTCAATTTAGGGGTTTTCTGGGGTTTCAATTCTGGGGAATTTCAGGGGTTTCAATTCTGGGGTTTTCTTTCAGGGAATTTCAGGGTTTTTCTTTCGTCTGGGGTCTCTTTTTGGTTGGGGTATCTTTTTGGGTTGGGGTCTCTTTTTGGGTTGGGGTCTCTTTTTGGGTTGGGGTCTCTTTTTGGGTTGGGGTCTCTTTTTGGGTTGGGGTCTCTTTTTTTGTGGGTCTCTTCCAAAAATTTCAAACTGTAGGCTAACGTGATCCTTTTCTTGAAATGCAGTCGGACAAAAGAAAGTGGGGAGAAAAACTCAGTCCTCCTATTCCAACAATCTCCAATCAAATCGAAGCAATCCAAGAGGGAAATACAATAGGGAGCCTCTTCTTCAGTTTCTTCAAACAAAAGGAAAGCCTCCAAAACAAGAGGAAGGAAAAAAAAACTGGTCGTTGTGCCGACCAGTTTTTTTCCAGTTCACAAACTGGAAAAAGCAATATAAGCCATAAGCCATACAATATACAATATATACATATATAATAATTAATAATAATAATAATAATAATAAGATTAAGCATAAGCAAAAATAATAATAATAATAATAATAATAATAATAATAATAATAATAATAATAATAATAATAATAATAATAATAATAATAATAATAATAAGATATATTTACTAAGTAAATTATTACTAAATAATTACCAAGTAAAAGAAGTAATAATAATAATAACGACCATATTAATACTGTTCATAACAATAATAATAAATAATAATAATAAGATATAATTACTAAGTAAATTATACTAAATATTACCAGTAAAAAGAAGTAATAAAAAATAATAATAATAATAATAATAATAATAATAATAATAATAATAATAATAATAATAATAATAATAATAATAATAATAATAATAATAAAAATAATAATAATAATTATTACTAAATATTACTAAGTAAAGAGAAGTAATATAATAATAATAATAATAATAATAATAAAATATATATAGTAATAATAATATAATAATAAAATAATAAGAATAAGAATAATAATTATATTACTAAGTAAATTGATAAAAAATAATTACCAACTTAATAAGTAATAATTAATAATAATAATATATATAATAATAATAATAATAATAATAAATAATAATATAATAATATGTAATAATAATAATTAACTAAGTAAATTATTATAAAAAATAATTTTTAATAATAATAATAATAATAATAATAATAATAATAATAATAATAATAATAATAATAATAATAATAATAATAATAATAATAATAATAATAATAATAATAATAATAATAATAATAATAATAATAATAATAATAATAATACCTTAATTCACAAAGAAATCAGTCTTGATACAAGTCCGTATCACAGTAAATATCCAGTATAATCAGAAAAAAAATTGTATCATAAATAAATTCCTACCGGAAGAAAAGAATAAATATTAGTAATACAAGCATAAAACAAAACAAAAACAACAATCATTCACTTTCACCAAAAAAGAATTGCCACACGACAAGCGTTGTGGACAGAGAAGTTTGAATCAATAGTAAGGAAACAGGTAAAGAGGTGAGCGATATGGTGTTTTATGCTGAATGCTGTTTGGCTATCCCACCTCCTCACTGTTCACTTACATTTTATTCCAAAATTTATCAACCCTACAATTTTTCTCTCTCTCTCTCTCTCTCCACCCCCTCTCCCCTTTCTCTCTCTCCTCTCTTTCTCTACAAACAATAAATAATAAGCAATATATATATAATATTGAAACAAAAAACTCTTACGGCCCAGCTCACCACAAGGGATAAAGGCAGAAGGGCTTATAAACTTGAACTCTACAGATAATCATGGTAATTTTCTTCAAACTGGTCATGTTAGTTGCAAATTATGATGTTATTTTACAAAATCATGTCAGAAAGTATATTGAAGACAGAAAAAGCACAGAATGAAAATAATGAACAAAAGAAAAGCCACTGGAAAGTTAACTAAAAGACCGACTGAACGAGGCTCTTTGTTGACATTTTTTGTCAAAAACCTTTATCAACAAGCTGCTTAAATAGTTGGTTCGATGGGCCCTGTTATCATTTTGAAAGACCTTCATAATAGTATAATATTCAGCGTGATGGTAGATAGTACTCAAGATGTAGTTGTTATGGACCATTTGGCGATTTGCGTCCGCTATGTCTTTCAAGGAAAGATATATGACAGACTTTTAGAAATAACAGTAGTCGATGATTCATCTGGATTGGCTTTGTGCGAGCTTATAAAATCAAAATTAGCCAAATATGGCATTGCAACATAAAATATTATTGCTTGTTCATTTGACGGAGCTAACAATATGAAAGGTTGTTATAACGGTATACAAGCTCACCGTATAGGACACTTGCTGAACTTGGTAGTAGCTGATTCAACAGTAACGTTGTTCTAAGCAGAAAACTTATTTGGATTGGTGGAATAATCTGCTGGTTTCTAAGCTCGTCTTATAAAAGAATGGCCGTTTGGGAGAGGTAAGCAAAAAGAAAACATATTGCACATAAAAAAATGCACAGCTTGCAAAAAATAGGAGCCACAAGGTGGTGGAGCAAACATAAAGCTCTTTCTTCAATTATCGATGAGGGATTTTTAAGAAGTGAGGAAAGTGTAAACGCAGAGAAACTATTCAATTTTATTACCGTTTTAAAAGAAATATCAAATGGAAGTTTTGACTGCAAATCTAAATTCATAGCAAGAATTTTATGCAGTCAATGGTCCAAATTTGAAAACCCCTATTTAATGTCTATGTTTTATTAGAATTTAATTTCTTGTTATTATCTCCATTTCAAAAATTATTTACAGAGTAAAAACCATTGACTATTTCTACAGCCTGAACTTTGGTAGAGAAGCTGCTTGAACAAAGTAGAAGATAAAAAGGAGTGATAAACAACTTTCAGGCTTCGTATTCCAAAAACAAAATATTAGCAAGTACAGTTTATAGGGCAAAATTAAAGGATAACAGTAATTGGTGTAGAAGTAGAATTAGATTTCAAGGGAAAACGAACTTCAAAGAAAAAGGGTAATGCCGGGTAAAAATTCAATAAAGGAACCTCCTGGAATCTCAACTGCTAAAACTATAAATTGGTCTTTTTCAGTGTTATAGATTGGTGCCAGGACAAATATCGAAGAAAGATTTAGTCAAAACAAAGTAATTTTTAGCATAAAGAAATTTTATGAAATCAATTTGTGCTTGAATAGTTTTTTCTACAAGAAGTACTTTGTAGTATTTCAAACTTTGTAAAGTTGCAAGAAGTCAGTTATTGATAGAGCTGAAACAGCTTGCAGATCAGTATAAAAGTTTTACAATGGCTGAAAAAAAACTAACATTTAAAGAAAACAAGACAATCTAAATAGAGCTGAAGAAATCTATGAATTTGGCGATGTAGAATCTGAATTTGAAGAAGACAAAAATTGATAAACACTTTCAGGCTCTGTATTCAAAAACAAAATATTATGCAAGTACAGTTAATAGCAAATTAGAAGATAACAGTATTGGTGTAGAAGTAAAATTAGATTTCAAGGAAAAAAGAACTTCAAAGAAAAAGGTAATGCCTGGTGAAAAATAGATGAAGCTCCTGAAATCTCAACTGCTCAAAACTATGAATTGGTCTTTTTCAGTGTTTTAGATTGGGCCAGGACAAGTATCGAAGAAAGATTTAGTCCAAACAAAGAAATTTTAGAAGATTGTTCCTGGTTAGACCCAAAGAAATTTAATGAAATCGTAATGCTTGATAGTTTTCCTACGGAAGTCCTTTGTAGTATTTCTAAACTTTGTAAAGTTGAAGGAAGTCAGTTATTGATAGAGCTGAAACAGTTTGCAGATCAGTATGAAAGTTTTACAATGGCTGAAAAAACTAACATTAAAAAAAAAAACAAGACAATCTAAATGGAGCATAAGAGATCCTGTGAATTTGGCGATGTATTATAGAATCTGAATTTGAAGAAGACGAAAATCTTTATGGTTACTGCTCTGACAATAAACAATGTTTTCGGTGTTTATCATGCGCCTTTTTTGTTGTTTTTGAACTCTCACAATCTGGATTGTTTACCAACCTATATGTAGCTTACAAATTTGTACTAACCATACCTTGTACACAAGTCACCTGTGAAGGGGTATTTTCTAAACTTAAAATAGTTAAGAATCGACTTAGATCTACTTTAAGCCAAGACCTTATGTCTAATCTTCTTTTCATGAAATGTAGAAAGAGACCTTATTTTTATATCTTGGATAAAGATTGTTTATTATAGAGAATTAGCCAGAACCAGGAAGAAGCTGCAAAGAGCCTGTTTTGGGTTAAGTACAACAACCTTCACTACAGCATAAACCTTTTTAAGTTTGCTGTGTCTGTACTCTGTACCAAGGTATTGTAGAACTTTTTTTCTTTTTATTTAAATAAAATAAAATTTTTTACAATTTGTAACAATTAAATCACAAATTAAAAGGACAATGTTTTTATCCTTTCCAATATGCTTGGTTTTTTTTATTACCGTTGTGACTTGTGTCCCTTTTAATATTTACTGAGGTATTACAGTAGGATTTAGACTATTATGGCTTCAACAGTGTGATTTGGTTGCCTAAAACTAAAAATATTACTCAATCTCATTTTTAAGTAATAAACCACTCGTAATAAAATAGTATACTTATTTTTTCTAGCAGGGAACTAGTTTAGGTACGGTATATAAAAATTATATAAATATTTATTGTGAAAGTAAACTACATTAGAAAAAGCTTACTTTTTTACTCAACTATTTTCCAAGTGACAAAATGTGCTTTTTAAGCATGTAAGCCTAATTTCCAAAAATCACATATTCAAATAATCTATTCCTTCTAAATTCCCCGGTAAGGGGCCCCTTTTCAATCTCTAGCCGAGGGCCCCAAAAGGAGCCAGTCCGGGCCTGATTACTTTTTTCTAGTTTTCCATAAATATATAGGGTAAAGAGGGAAAATGATTAATAATATAAACAAGAGTAGCAATCTTACCTAGTTTCCACTAGATGCCCTTCTCTCCTCAGCCCTCCTTTCGTACTCCAATACCCTTTTCTGCACATTCGGAAGATCTGGAGCTGACCCCCTTGATCGTGTCATTGGTCGATGCTCCTCTACTCCTTGTCGGGTTCCTCCCTGTCCTTCCGATCCGTCAGTTAACATCATCCGTTCAGGATCCTCGCCAACTTCTCTCAATTCCTCATGAATGGACCTGGAATTATAAAAAGGGATATTTAAATTACCTTTAACATGATTATCTACCTGTATACCTTCATCATGTACCAAAGTTACACTTCCTGGAACTTCCTCTTCTTCTTCATCAAGGGACGTGCTGAGACGTTATACCCAGTGCCGGATTTGAAGGTTTAAGGGGGCCTTAAGACTATTGACGGTAATGGGCCCCTCTTTATAATATATATATAATATATATATATATATATATATTATATATATATATATATATATATATATATTATATATATGATATATATATATATATATATTATATATATATATATATATATATATATACTAATATATATATATATATATATATATTTATATATAATATATATATATAGGGGAGAGTTTGACCTTCCAAGAATTCGCAAACATGAACTACATTAAAATATTTTTTTTCTTGCCTTTGACAAAGCAAAGTCACCGATGATGTCATCAAATGATAAACTGCTTAGCTTGTCACTTTCTATGCACATGAGACTCGGGCAACATAATTTAGTTGGAGACATTGTAGTTCTAAATTCATTTTTTATCCTCGTCATTTGAGAAAAGGATCTTTCTCCATGACAATATGTAATCATCATACAAAGGAACATTCTCAGAATTGATTCTACATTAGGGAATGCTGATTGGTTATAATCATGAAATATTATGTCGTACAGATCCTGAGTGTCAGATTAATCATGTTCACGGTTTTGACATTGTAATGCGACTGGATGAAAAGATAATAAATTGTAATGTCAAAACTTACTCTTCGAACTGATAATCAAATCCTTTGGCCAGGCCCGCCGTGACCATCCAATCAAACTAACACTTTTTAGATTCTCAAACCTGTATTGTAACAGTATCCAGGCCTCCTGTTAGATGAGGCTATTGGCCTGTGCATATTGCAGAACAAATTTAATAGCTTAAAACTCACCAACTTAATCTATCTCAAGTCACTTCAAAAGTGTACAACGGTTTTGCCTGAATTGTTACCAAAAGTAAAAGCGTTGAGTCATATCAGTCTTTATGAATGAATATTCTGTTTTATGATCAATGTCTTGATCATGAAACCAATGTCTTTAAGACCTAAAATAACTACTACTTGAATATTTAAATAAATGAGAAAGTAAAATACGTTTGGAAACACTCAAGGAAACTACTGGATAATTTTAGAAATAATTTTAATAAAAAAAAAAATAAATAAAAAACGGTACCCATGTACTTAATAAACTAGGTTTTATTAAATTCACGAACATATAGGTTAGATTGTCCTTAGATATCTACTACATGCGCATAGAAATATAGAACCACAGTACTGAATACCAATGATATATTTTATGCTGTCAATCAATACAAAATACAAAATGCTTTATCTTTAAATTTATATAAATCCTCGACCATAAATATGTATCTATAAAATATACATAAATATTTATGTTCAAGAATAGATATAAATACATAAATTATATTAACAAAAATATACAGACTGATCGATTCGATAAGAGATATTAACTATTTACTTGAAAATTAATTGAATTTGAAATTTACAAAATATGTCGATTTTTAAGTGTGCACAAAATACTGCAAGACCAGCTGACATATGAAAACAGCTGTTACTACAATGCAATGAGTTGCCTATTAGTGATTTAAACAAATCTTTTAAATAAACAAATAAACTGTGACATTGAACAATCTAACCATATGTAAAAAATGCACAGCAAAATGATCAACGTTTATTAGTTTCTTGAACTTCAGCAATATTTGAAACACTTCAAAATAAATGTCAGTTATTCAAGACCTTACCTGCCAGTTATATCTAGCAACGATTTGGACACAATGCACTTTGCAAAAACCGTATATGCAGACGATGCTTTGAAATAACAATGCATAAAATATTCACAATATAAACACAAATTACTTTAAAACACTCCTTTAAATACCTTTACCTTTACTACAAAATAAATAGCACAATTTTCCACATTGAAATTACATCAATATATTACATTTAAAACACATATTATATTTACTTTGTAATAAAATATAAAACAAACACTTCTTGGATACAAAAATATACATACACTAACAAATAATAAATTGATCGGATATATAAGGCGTCAAGAGCTACCAACTATATACATCCTGGATTAGCAACAACAAAAGCGAAAAGATACAAAATATTCACAATTTTACTATTTATATGGCTTCCAGTAATTTAGATTACGCCCTTTTAACCAATCATATTCCTTAAAACAATAAATAAAATGATGTATATATTTATCAATTAATTTATCAAGATAAATATATACCAGACATTTAGTAAGAATGCAAGATTGGTATTTCTTGTAAAATCGTCTCCTTCTCAAGAAATAACAATCTTTCGTTGAAAAGCAAAATATAAAAAGTTAACAAAAATTGAAGATATTGCGCTGCCACAATTTACAAAATATATTTAATATTAAATCTTTTTTAATTTTATATATATATATATATATTATATATATATATATATATATATATATATATATATATATATTATATATAATATATATATATATATATATATATATATAATATATATATATATATATATAATATATATATATATAATATATATATATATAATATATATATATATAATATATATATATATTCAAATGGCTTTAAAAAAATTTAATAATAATCAATAATAAATAATAATAATAATAATAAATAATAATATAATAATAATAATAATAATAATAATAATAATAAATAATAATAAATCATATTAATAAAGCTTTTGTCAATAACGACCAATGATAATCCAGCTTTCAAAATTAAGCTTCAAAAGATGAGTTTTCATTGGTTGTTATTTGCACTTAAAATACAAACATATTTACAATATTTTCAACTGGGCCTTTGCAGCATACATCAAATATATATAACAGAAAATAATATTGCAATGGCAATGCACTTGGCCTTACCTTAAATACATAAATGAAAGTAATGTTATATATTTCATGTACTGCTCATGGTTTTGACAATGTTTAACATATTTATGAAGTGCTTGGTTGTCCAGCAAGTTCATAGTCCACATCTTCAGGTTATGTTTGATTAATGTACTTACTCCTTCTCGAATCTCCTTCTTCTGTAGCAATCTAATTTGTTAAAAAGAAATCTTTTGCAGCCTCATTGTATACTGATGCTCTTTGTGCCAAATTTGATTCTAATGCATCCATCACAGGTAAAAAAAAATATAATTTTTGATTCTGAACTTGTCTCTTGGCGGAAGATTCTCTAGCATCATCTTTGCATATAAGCCTCCTTTTAGATCTGCTTTTCTTATAATCAACATCAGGCAATTTGTCCTTTGCTTGTTTTTCAAAATAATCAAATAGATTTCTGGAACCTTTAACAAAATCCGAAAGTGAAGCATATAATTTACTACATACATCTAGGCTAATTTTTGGGTCTTGCAGTGAATATTATTTTTGCAAAAATATTTTTCTCTCTCATACAATTTTAGCATCTTGACAAGTAGCTCCTGCGTAAGATATTTAAAATTATGTAACTAATTCTTAATGTCTTGTTAGTATCACCTAAAAGTACGAAAAATGCTATAAAAATTGCTAAAAAAAAATATTAAAAATTTATGATGGAAAGAAAGGGTTACCAGTAGTTAACACTAAAACATTCAAAAAACGTTAACACAGAATCACCTTATCAGATCAGATTTTATTTATTACTATGAAAAACAATCCTTTTGTTTGCACTTTTTCAGCAAGACCTAAGTACGATAAGAATCTAGTTACCAATATTTCAAATAAATAAATAAATATTCAGCCGCTGACTACGCTATGGACATTTATATTTTTGAATTTCAAAAAACCAAAACATACTTATAAAGTAAAAAAAAAAAATATTAATTAATTAATCATTTTATTAAAAAAAAAGAGGTAGCATCATTGGTATGTTTGGCTGCTTTGGGATGCCAAATGTCGAATTTTTTTTTTTAAATCTCTGCTGTTTGTGTGTGTGTGTTGTGTGTGTTGTGTGTGTGTGGTGTGTGTGTGTGTGGTGTGTGTGTGTGGTGTGTGTGTGTTGTGGTGTGTGTGTGTTTGTGGTGTGCGAGAGGGAGAGAGAGTATTTTTAGGGTATATATATATATAGTTAATATATATATATTATATATATATATATATATATATATTATATATATATATATATATATATATATAATATATTATATATATATATATATATATAATACCTATATATATAGTATATACTATAATATATTATATTACCCACTTTTGCCCGTAGGGTTTATTAACTTTATTTTATATATCTTTTTCTTTTATTTTATCATCCAGTTTCGTATACTAACACTTTTTGGGCAGAGGCACTACAGGATATTATCGAAGGAATTGATTTCCAAGGTTTAAAATACCCGAAAATTTAAGTCCTAAATAACAGTTCACGACCGCCACTATAATCCTCGGGGCCCTAAGCTATAGCTATTTTTTTAGCTTATAGGTAATCCGTGACCACTGGTTCAATACTAATGGTGTAGATATAACATGTTATTAGGGAACCTTACTCTACAGTTACCCTCTAGAGGACTTTCACTTTGTCATTGGGAAAATTCCTACTTCTGAATTCTAAAAAGCTCATATATCTAGCTTGTGAAGCCTGACCGAGATCTGGATCACAATCGAGAGGGAGACCCTACAAATTAGTTAGTATCTAACTCGGAGATGGAGATAGTGAGCATAGGATCATTGACAAATAATCTGTAATAATTCACTCTGATTGCCTTATCTTTCCTAAATAACAATGTTTGAATATTACCTCGTATTTTTCTTTACGTGGCGTGCTGGTTAACACTTATAGGCCATAACTTGTAAAAGGTTACCCATGTTTTCACTTATAGTTACTGTTCTATCTTTTCTCTTATTCTCTCTTAACTTACCTCTGTAGAGACATATTAACTATTAAATATATTTAATGATATATTCATGCTTTGGTGCTTCTCTCTTTAGATCTCTGTTATTGTTTCGCCCTGCATAATTCATTGTACTGGATGATAATTCACCTATGGCTAACTCAAGAGATCCTCATATTAATTTATTTTCTTTTTCATCACGTTATTCTTATTACTTTATCATTCTCACTCGATATACCCATTTGCACGCCACCTGGTTGCCTGGTAATTTTTTGGAAAGATTTATCTTTTTTGGAGGTTCGCACTCTGATCGAGTCCCTGTCCCGGCGAGCTACCTTCGTTTTCACCTCCGAATTTGCCTGATTATCAGACTAGATATATCATCTTTTCATTTATAATCTAACTCTCTGTTCCTACAGCGTGGCACAACGCGTATCCCTCCAATGTCCTATAGATGCATCACATAACACACACAAACGACATTCTTATCTTTCAATGGGTACTCGGCACTTTACATCATCTGGTCTTTGTTCACACCATGCATCTGTTACGATCACACACACATCGTCATCTCTCGATACACACTTGACATCCTCGTATCTAGTCTACAACACCATCTCCCTTCAGACATCCAAGCTCTTTTCCTGCCGCTACCGATTTTCATACTACAGAGATATCACACATCTCTTAAGATCTACCACACCTTCGCGTTCCTAAAGTCTATCCGACACACTACTGGCTATATACTTACAATAAGTGTGCTCTACCTCTCTGTTGCATATGTCTGTAGATTACTAATGATTAATTAATTACTCACTTTCTCACTTATATGCATTTTTCATATATTCACTTTTTATTACTAAGTAATGGTATATTTTTGTCTTGTGAATTAAATACTTCAACTTATTGTACAAGTTGCATAATTTACTTTCATATCCATGCACGTATCTATGTTGCAAGCCGGCTCTGAGCAAGCAACATGTATCTTTTATTTTCTGTTGTGTTCTTTCCATTTAATGGTGAGACTCATATTCGGGTATATAACTAGCATCATATTCACTTCGATTCGGTTCCTCCTGGTAGTCAACTGGTACCTGCCTCTTGTGCTCTATTTCACGTAGATACCATATACACCATTATACTTTACTAGCACTCACTCTTCTCAGTTCAAACGATATATTGTTATTATTTTCTAGACATATTATTTTCAGGTAAGATCAATTTGTACAAATTTGTTTAATTTAGATATATCGTGTTTTCACTCTCTGTCTCCTGTTTATGTTTTTCTTGACTCAGTATTGTGTTTGAAGTGAGATGCATATAATCGACCACTTTCAATTGTGTGCTGCTCTCTGACAATCAACATAAACCTATCTATACTGCATATACACTGTTGCATGCTTTCTCTATTTTACTACCTTGATTTTTTAACAATCTTTTTAAGCCATTCTTTTCTTACGTCATAAGGTGATATAGTCTGAAGCTAAGGCGTGTATATTAAGATTCATTTAGATTTACACTAAATAGTATATCTATTAAAAAAATATCTTTATACGCAAATGGATTTCCTCATACGACTTCCTAAGAAATTCTCTCTATATAGTTCTACTGCCCAACCGACTCTTATCTTTGCTACCCAGTTGGTCTATTGCATATTCGTCTTCAATATAATTGCTATGAAGATAAAGAATAGCTATTCAAATACTCTTGTGAACTATATATATAACCTATCTTCTAACATTGATATCTCAACAGGATTTACGCCAGTTACGCATGTAGACAATTTAACTCCATTTTCATATAATGTGACCTTTATCACTTTCTCCGATTTTCTATTAAAGGTTCCAGCACACAGTGCTCATATATAAAGTGATTATTTTGAAAACTAAGCAAATGATGATCTATAAATTGCACCTGGCTTTTAGTATTGATCCAGACACACACGTGCTAGACTCCTCTAGAGAGCGCTTATATCGCAAACACCCACTAGCCTTCTGTCAAAGCCCAATTTTTCCAACCTCCTCCCTGGTCCCAGTTCGCTCCTCAACATACTCCTTATGTTCATCCCTCATTCTTCAGATAGAGTTCTTCCGTCTTTCGAAATAGAATAAATCTTTCTTTCCAGCGTCTTTCCTTCTCCTTTCTCTTATATCTTCCTATTTGCCTATGCTGACTATACACATCGCTTCACACACCTTACATAATGGATCACTGTCCTAACAGGAGAGCACGCCTTCGTAAGTCTGTCACAGTCTGGAATAATCTCATCTGTTTCATACCGTGGTAATCTTTTACTTTCGTATCAATACCATATACTGTCTAATCACTAGGTTGGTATCAGACGTGCGTCAGGACCTGCACTTACTATTAAGATTAGACCTTGTTGATACCTCAATAGGGAAGTACTCACGCATATTGACTATTTTACATTTACTTACGAATTGTTATAAGTTAAAGCAAGTAGTTTCTTCTAGTAATCAGTCTTTTGTCGGCTCAATATTAATTTCTCCTCTGTTTAGTATATATCTATTCTGTGGTGTTATTCGCCTGGAACAGGCAGTTGAAAATATTTTGTAAAATATTGTTGCTTAAGGACTTTGCTTATATATGCCCAACAACTGTGGAAAATCTTACATCTTCGAATTCTCTTTACTACATGTATGAATAGGTGGGTCTTTCACTACTATGTTCAAACTGATAAATATTCCGATTACCATAAACTAAGTGGCTTTATCCAATTCTCGATCACACATTCTATATTTATTCATACTCTTTGTTAATTGAGCTAACCTGAAAACACCTATTCCAAAGTAACTTAATATAAATACTAATTGTCACGTATCATATGAATTCATCGGTGGGAAGGTAGCTTGAATCGTCAACATCGAATAATATATATTAATACACTATGATTGGTATTTATATAATTTTTAAATTAATCAAGAAATGATACCACATATAAACAAAAAAATAAGGAAGAAACAATAGTAATACACTAACACCAAAAAAAAAAAATTAACCTATAATATATATATATTAATTATTATAATATATATAATATATATATATATATATATATATATATCTATATATATATATATATATATATACATATATATTATATATATATATATATATATATATATATATATATACCTAAATATATAATATATATTATACATATAATATATATTATATATATATATATATTATATATATATATTATATATATATTATTAAAATCTTTGCCAGACAAGGATGTTACTTCCTCATGAATCAAGAGGAAGAGTCAACTACAAAAGATAAAATAACTTATAATCTTAAAAAAGATTTCAGAAATATTTCCAATGGGAATAATAAGATAGAAATTATTAAAAAGAATATTGTTTCCTTAATTAATTATCCGGGACTCTTCTATAATCGATTGCAAAAAGAAAAATTAGAAAAGAGAAGAAAAATTCATTCTTCCTTCTCCTCCTTCCTACAACTCTGGCAAAACCTGGACAAAAGGAATAAAAATTCACGGCCACAAAATATAATTCCAAAAGATAAAATTTCTTTGTATAAATCCTCGATATTTGAGCTAGAAATCTTAAATTTTTTTTTTTTTTTTTTCTAAAAAAAGAAACTAACAAAACTTATTATCAAATCCTACTATTTTCACCAAAAACAAATTTATCCTTCAATTTGAAAACAAAGAAAAGCAAAAATTTTCAATTATGTCACCAAAAAAAAACAAGACCCTATATATATATATATATATAATTTTTTTTTTTTTAACCAAAACAGAACTGACAAAAAGAATGTTCTTTACCTTCTATTAATTTCTTTATTGACCTCCTCTTCTCTTGTTTCACCCAACGGTGATTGGTCCTTGCAAATTTTTGTAGGCGGGCACCAGTGAAATGAAACGTGCTGTGAAGCCACTCCTTTTTAAATGCGGGAGGCAAAGTTTCGTTCCTTTACAGGGACCTTTCCTGTTATGGTGAAATAAGAGACAAAAGGTATTGAGAGACACGAATGTTGGCTTTTTCTTATATATAATAAATAATATGAATAAATAAGTTTTTTCTTTAACTATCCTAACTAACTATAAATATTAAATCTTATAATTAACCCTATTACTGATCTATTACTAAATATAATATATCAATGTCATGTACTAAGAAAATATGTAATGAACAATATAAGTCAGTATTTCTTCAATTATTTATAAACTTATTTGGTTTCAAATTTATACTGGAGCAATACTTCCATAATAAACACCGTTGTCCACTCTGACGTTAATTTCTAAAATACGTCCTTTTACCCTTTTTGGATGATTACGTGATTTTATGATCCAACCCTGAGTTTACTAGAGTAGTCAGTGGGTTATATCCTTAAATGAGTCCTAAGTATACGATTCAGCCTGACGCATCAAAATTCCTGAAGCCTTAAACTTCGTGTGTCAATGAGAATGATTTTTCCCAAAAGGACTCGCAACCTGCGTATATTCTCTGGTTCAGTGTTAGTCCGTAACTCAATTGGCCTTAGGTATCCAAATTTGGTTTCAGCTCTAGCCTTTAACTCTGGTCTTAACTTCGCGGTCTCCAAATTGGTTGCAGCCTCGGTCTCAAAATTGGTTGTGGCCTCAAGACTCAATCCCCTGTAATCATAAAAATGATCGAGCATTACTTATTGCCCACACTAACGGCATCAATAAATAAATAAATACCAATAATCATTATCTTCATAATTAATAATAATAATAATAATAATCATAATAATAATAATAATAATAATAATATATATAATAATAATAATAATAAAATAATCAATAATGAATAATAATAATATATATAATAAAATAATAATTGAATCATAAATTTGATTGACTATTAATATATTAATAATAATAATAATATTAATAATAATAATAATAATAATAATAATAATAATAATAATAATAATAATAATAATAATAATAATAATAATAATAATAATTAATAATATTAATAATAATAATAATTAATTACTAATATGAAATACTACTATTAATAATATTAGTAATAATTAAATACTTAATTAATAGTATAATACATTTAAGTAATGATAATTAATTAATATAATTAACTATTTATATAATAATAATAAATAATTAATATAATATAATATTAATATTATTATTAATATTATAATAATACAAATAATAATTTAAAGATTACCATATTATAATAATAAATAATAATGAATATAATAATATTTAATAATCATAAATAATAATAATATAATAAAATATCAATATAATTAAATATATTAATAATAATCCTAAATATTAATTGTATACTAAATAATCTTCATTAATATTAATAATAATAATATATTACATCAAATAACAATAATATTATATATAATAATAATACATAATAATATATAATATATATAATTATAATAATAATATATATTCTATATATTATAATAGATATATAATATAATAAATAATAATATAATAATAAATTATAAATAATAATAAATATAATAATAATAAATAGAAATTTTATAAAATAACATATATATAATAATAATATATAATTATTAATAATAATATAATTTAAATATATATAATAATATTAATAATAATAAGATAATAATAATAATAATTTCCCTCTTTAAATTACACTCTTAGTGTCGATCTGTTATTTAGTTGTATGCGATGGTTCCTTCTTTCTTGTGTTAGTATTCCCTATATCCTAACATTCTTATTCAATACTTTCGTATGTGCTTACCAACAACACAAACTATACCACACCTTATACCCCCACAACACACATATATATTTATAATATTATTATTATATTTTATAATATATAAGTATATACTATATAGTAATATATACTATATATATATAGATATTTTCTACTAGATAATATATATATATATATATATGTATATATTAATTATATATATATATATTATAATATTTATAATTATTATAAATATATAATCATATATATAGTATATATATATAATAATTATATATGTAATATATATATATTAATGTATTATATATAATAATATATTATATACGTATAGTAGTTTATAATTATATATAATATATATATATATATATAGTTATATATATATATATATTATATATATATCTATAATATATATATATAATATCTAATTTCTTAATATATATACATATAATATATATAAGTAATATTATAGTATTTATTATATATATATATTATATATAATAATATTATAGTATATATATATATATTATATAATATACTTATATATATATATTATATATAATACTATTATCATATATATAGTATTATTATAATTATTTATAATATAAATAGTATTAATAATTTATTTATAATATATATGTATATATAGCTATTTATATAATATATATAATATTTATATTTTATTATATTATAATATATATTCTTAAATGCATTAATTCAGGCATTTTTTTCAAATATAATTAAGCTCTTTATATTCCTTCGTTAGTTCATTTCTGTCATTTACCTTCAACTTCCTATATATCATAGCTATCCTTAATATAATTCTCAATGACCGTCTATCCCATAAATCTCATATATAAATATTTTACGAAACTTTTCCTAACTCCTTCTCAGTTTTTAATATCACTTAATTTGCAGGTATATAATTCCTAAGATTTACGTTTAACACTTTTGTATCTTTCAAAATCTTGAACTTATCTAGCTTAATCGAACATGCACATACTAAACTTTGTTAATACCTTTTTAAATTTTTAGTCTTTCGTAAATTTTATTTTATATTTACTATGCTTACCAAGATTTGGGGAAAATATGCTTTCTTTTTTCAAAGCTGCTAGAGTCAAAATTTATAGTGGAAATCCTTGGAAATTAGCACTTTTTTTTAACCTTTTTTAAATCACAACCGTTCACCTGAATTTCAGAACAGTCAATGAAAATTATTTCATGCTCGGAAGCAGTTGTCTGCTTCCTATAATTAGAAGGTTTATTAATTTACGACACAGTCGTCCGACTCATGACAATATATATAATATATATAAATATATTATTATATATATATATATATAATCCATATTAATATATATATATATTATTTATTTGTAATTGTTGGTAATTATATTAATTATAATATAATAAAATAGTTAGTATTCAAAATACTCGGTTGAATATCATAATGCCTGATAGTATATTAAGTGTCTCATATATACTATCGAAATAATCCTATATAATTGATATTAATATAATATATATATATAAATTATTATGTATATATATATATATATTTATATGTATATTTATATTATTTTATATATATTATCTTATATATATATATATATTATTTTATAATAATATTAATAAAAATAGTATTTATATATTATTCTAATATTAATATATTTATATATATAATATTTTATATTTTATATAATACGTTTATAATATATATAAATACTATTATTATATAATTTTATATATCTTATATATATACTAATATTATAGATATAATAATATAATATATATATGTAAAGTATATATTACTATATACTTATATATATAATTATATATCTATATATATATATATATATATATATATATCATATAATAATATATTATATGTATATATATATATAATTATTTACTATTTATATAGCTATTATATACCGGGGTCAGCGTACTGTTATAGACCGTCATTATTTCTTAAACTATTAATGCTAGCAGTAAAACGAAAATACATTGGTGGAAAATAGCTCGGTACAAGTTTGTCTGGAAATGGTAAAAATAAAAAAAAAAAAAAAAAAATAAAAAATAATAAAAAAAATTATATCTCAGAAACTAAATAGCTGCAGCGAAAAGGAATACAATTTTGGAATCCTGGTAATTTTCACTCATAGAAATGATAAAAAAATAAAGAAAAATAAAAAACTTATGATTAATAACGTGAAAAATTATAAGTATTTTATATTTTTTTAGGACCTTTTCTTGTTACAGACCCTCGTTAAAATAAATAACATCTATTAAATTTTGCTTTTTTTTTTTACAGAAGAATACTCAAGGGATCGACCCGATGGCACGAATCGGGTCTCTCGGCCTTTCGGGGAACTGGGGTTAAGAGAACTAAATCTCACTCCTTGAAAATAATTCGGCATTAAGCGTTAAAGAGGAAAGCATGGAAATAGCCTAATCCCGAGATAAGTTCCACCTTAAGATTAATAAAGATCCAAATAATAATAATAAGCTGATTAAAGCAAGAATAAAAATCAGCATTAATAGTAAATAATAATAAAAACTACACTTTGCCAGAAAAGTTACAAAATTTTTATAGTATAATAATAAAAATTAAAATGATCAATTAATAAAAATTATATCTCCGAGGATAATATCTATTATATATTTTTATTAATCGAGATTAAACATAATAACTAAGAGGATCTCTTAATAATAAGTGCGCTAAACTTTTATCCTAATATTAATCTAAGAATAATTTTATTCAAAATATATATCCTATAATTATATGTCTTTTTATTATAATTTATATTATTAACAATTCTTTCAGATAACATGAATAAAAATTTCTTAATCTGTCAATTTCTTGCCTCTGTATTCTATCATAGGTATCGATATTCCATGACAAATTATATCTATAAAATATATTTTTAAAAAATATAATAATTTAATACTTTATATTAATTTTATTATCTTTATTATTATATTTTTTTATTTTTTTTTTATTTTATTATTTTTATTTTTTATATATATATCACATATTATATCGGATACACTCAATTTTAAGGATAACATCAACAGAGCCTTACCGCTAAACATGATATTGTAACTGTTTTAACTGAATACACTATTAATTATAAATTTATAAAAATGAAATATCCTCTGAGAAATTCAATTAGGATTAAAGGCATATTGACATGAATGAGTAAATTTAAAAATAATATATCTTTAAATGTAATCTATTAAATAGCGAGGATAATTAATAAAATGATAAGAACACTATGTAGTTCATCTTATCCAAAATATCCAATAAAATAACACTATAATCGTAAAAGAATATTCTATAATATTAAAATTCGATACATGATTAATGCTGTTTAATAAACTACATGCTATATCTTTGTCATTAATATTTTATTATCTATGTTAAATAATAGATTGAATCAATTATATATACTCGATAATTAAATAAGTATCAATAGTAAATACTTCATTCACATAATATAATCTTATTCATATAATATAATCTTATTTAATAATAAAATGAATAGTCTATTATACATTAACAGTAATAAAAATAATCTATATAAAATAAGTTTTTACATTATTTATCAATTGTTAATTTAATCTAATATACTATGTCATTTTAATACATCACGAATAATTTAATTTCATTACTATGATACATAGATAATTAAAATTAATAATAATTATACACACATCCAGCCATAATCAAAATCCAAACCATTATATAAATAATTAATTAAATAAAGTCTAATATATATAAATAATAGTTATATAATAAATACATGCGCATAATTAACTTCGCCATAAATACTATAAATAAAAAAAAATAAAAAAAATAAAATCTTCTCTCCTTTACTCCTTTTTTTAATAATTATACTTTTAAATTTATAATTTTATATGCATAAATATCCTCATACTATATAAGCTTATTTGGATATCTCCATATGAAAAAATATAACATCGATCAAATACTGTAACTATAATCAAGTATACAATATTCTTTGTCATTGCAATCGATAACCTTATACTACTATCTCTATATATATATAACAATCTATCTATCATACTTACTGTATTAGGAACATAGATATTAATATATAATATTAATTCATATAATTCATTTTTCTAATTATTCTATATATTATTGTCTATCTAATCTATCTATCTATATCTATATATCTTAATCTATAATCTATATATTACGATAATCTTAATACTATTAATATATATCTATATTATGTATACTATCTATCTTACTATTATCTATTAATATACTCTCTATAATCTACTATATCATATAGTATCGTAATTAATATAGATATGGTATCCCATGCGTCGGCCCCTTATGATGTTCGTTAACTTTAATATAACATACCTTCACTACCTTTCAAGGGACGTCCACGTAACACTCTAATGAACTTCCCGAAGTCAAGGACATAAAATTCATTGATTTTTTTTGAACAACTTACAAGGCAAGAAGTATTACCTGCATTTTTTAAAAAAGGTTCAATAGGTTTAAACTTCCGTATAGGATTTGACATAATTAGTTACTGTTGAGGACATTTATAAAACAGGAAGCCAATCATTGCCATGCCTAAACAATCTTGGAAGTATCTCATGCGGATGCGAGTATTTTCCAATTATATAATTAAACACAAGTATATTTATACGCGGCATATGAGGATGAAAATAGATTTTTTCACAGAAAGTGAATTAACATAAGATATATTGATTAGTCTATAGTTCTGAATTCAACCTAGATAAGTTCAACGATTTTGAACTAGTAGATACAAGTGTTAAACTCAGTAAATACTTAGGAATTTGACTAACTCCTGCAAATTAAGTAGATTTCAATTAAAACTGTAGATAGGAGTTAGTAGAACATAAATAGATTCGTTAATATAAATTAAATTGAAAATTTAAGTAATTCCGTTAAATATTTAAGTAATTATATAATTAAGTAGGATAAGATATATATATGAGTCCCTGTAAGAAAAGAATATAAATGATCAAGAAATGACCAAGAAAAGAAGTGATTTATAAGTGTTAATTATATTTATGAAAAAAATGGATGGTAAATATGCTATTATTAATTAGGAAAATCTCTATATACTATATAATATAACATTGATTAATAACAATAAAGAATAAAGTTTATGACTATATGAACATCAAAATTTAAATTATAGTTAGAAAGATTAGTAGGGTGTGATTTGACATGAATTCCGTACAGATGACGAGTCGTATCATAATATTCATATTATAAATAGCGGTTCCCCTCAAGTGTGTGTGATAGAAATGCGTGGTGATCTGAATGTGTGTGTCGTATGTGGATATGTCTGGTGTAGTATGTGTGTGGTGTATGCTTAGTGTGTAGGTTATGTGTGTTATTAGTGTATGTGTGTGGTGAGGTGTTAGTGTGTGTTAGTGATGTGTGGTATGTGTATGATATATATATTATATAGTTAGTTAGTCGCTGATATTAGTTAGAGTTTGTGTTTCACCTATGACACGTTTTGATCAACCAGTCTTTTGTAACCATTCATAAATTTTGCAAAAGAGGAAATTATTTATTATTTATTTAAAATATAAAAGTAGGAATCATTTAGTTCCCGCATATGACACTACATATATCATATCATCTCATTATATCACAAATTTTTCAAAGGGAAATTTGTATGGCCTTATTGATAAATTCGTCGCCAAACCACAAGGATGTCTAAATATCCTAAAATCATGAAATAAAAAATATTATTTTCACTTTTAAGAGTTATTCATTGCGAAGCCATATCTATATACGAGGCGTCTATCAAGACCACTCATTTTTTACCTTTCACAGATATTATTAAATTTATTATATATTTAATATAATATTAATATATATTATATAAATTATATATACGTTTATTTAATTAATAGTATTAATATAATTAAATAACTTATATTATAATACTATAGATATATATTATATATATATTATATATATTAATAATATTATATATTATATATATATATATATATCTATATATATAATTATATATTATATTATTATATAGTATATATATAGATTAAATATAATATAAATAATCATATATTATATAATAATATGATATTAGATATTATATTACTATATTATATATATATTTATAGTATATATATATATATATAATATTTAATAATATATTATTAATATATATATATTATATATATATATATAATTAGTATATACTTATTACTTAATAGTTATATATATTTGTGTGTGTGGTGGTGGAGTATAGGCCGACTGGTGGTGGTGTGGGGGGGTCATCATGCCGGTGTTTGTGTGGTGTTTGCGGGTGCCCTACCACTAAAAGTATCATAAGCGTAGATTTAGGTATATAGGAAACTACACCAAAAAGAAGGGAAACACCCGAACAAGTTGGAAATATGAGATACGATCTAAGGAGTAGTTTAAAAAGGGAAATTAGTTCTATATATTATCTATTGACTTATTGAATATTTTATTTTATTATTGCTTATATTACCTTATTATTATTTTAAGTATTTATCTCTTTAATTTTGTGTAGTATTTTATTTACTTTAATTATTATTATTACATTATTTTATAATTAACTATTTTAATGTAATTAATATTTTGTTAATTATATTATTATTATTATTATTATTATTATGTTTTTATTATTATTTTAATTATTATATTATATTAATTTATTATTATATTATTTTATTATTATATTATTATTATTGTTATTATTATTAGTTATTATTTATTATTATTATTATTAATTATATTATTATTAATTTATTATTTTATTAATTATTATATTATATTATTATTATTTTATTATTTGTTATTATTATATATTATTATTTATATTATTATTATGTTATTATTGATTATTAATTAATTCATGTATTACGATAAATATGCTTTCTTATTTTTTTTGGAGAAAGCTTTGTGCATTTAATTGATAAATATTATATTTATTTATCTATTCCTTATTGAGATATATATATTTACTTATTTTTAATATGATATATAATCTCAACAAAATTAGAAAGAACGATTAAAAAAAGGTTGAAAGGTACTTTATTAATTAGTTACTTCGGACTTATGTATTATTAATTATTAATTATTAATATGTAATAAATTATTCAGTTAAATCTGATTTTTTAACACACTTCTAAAAAATTAATAGTGTTTAGTTTAATAGCTATTAATTTAATATTCCGTCGCCAAGTATTATCTAATCTGTGCGAGAATCTATTAATAATCTCGTTAGTAATTCCTTGTGACTATTGTATTTATTACATATGTTTTCAATCATAATATAGATTTAATAATATTATTTTACTAAATACTTATTTATATTCATTTTTATTATAAACTATGTTATATTTATTAATTCATTTACTGTATATATATATTAATTGATATTATACTATTTTATATATTAAATTTTAATAATTATACTAATAAATTGTTTTTTAGTATTATTAATTTAATTATTATTTCATTCGTAGTATTAATCGAATTTATATAATATAATTATGATAATTATATTAGTATTATTATAATATTATATTTACTCTTATTATTAATTATTGTTATAAAGATATACAATATTATTTCATTTATAATCACCCAAAATAGGGTTCATAGTTGCACCGATAGGCCACAAACGACTCCCGTCGAAGGTTTAGGAGGTATGTTCCATTTCGTATTATGTGAAATCAAAATATGAGTAATGAATTACGTACATATTTAAAATGTAATTAATAAGAATGTTTATTTAGTTTAATTTTTGATAGCCCGTTGTGTGGGGGCACAATAACTACTGCTCGTATTTTTATGATTACAGGAGATCTGGAGTCGTAGAAGGCCATACAAACTACTATATTATTATGAGTCGGAGGTGCCAAACCTAATATTTGGATAGATAGTACGAAGTTTAATAGATCACTAGAGTTAAAGGCTAGAGCTGAAACGCAAAATTTTTGGCATACCTAAGTAGCCAATTTAGTAGTATACGGCTCACAACTTGAGATTAATAACCTCAGAGAATATATCAGTAGATAAGCAAGGTTGCGAAGTCTTTGTGAGGAAAAATTATTACTCCTATATGACACACGAAGTATATATAAGGCTTCATAATTTATGATGCGTCACGGCTTAATCTCAGTATTGACTTAGGACCTCATTTAAGTATATATATATATACCTACATGACTACTTATCACTAGTAATACTCAGGTTAGGATCATAAATAAATCACGTAAATCGATAGCTCCACAAAAGGGTAAATAGGACGTAATCTCTTATGAAATATTAAAACGTCATGAATATGAGACATATTAACGGTGTTATTATTATGGGAAAGTATTTAGCTCCAGTATAAATTTTGAGAATAGTAATCACCTAATATTATTAAGTTTCTAAATAATCTGAAGAAAATATATATAGCTTATATATTGCCGTTACCGTTATGTAACATTTTACTTAGTAGCATGACATATTGATATATTTATTAATTTTAGTTAATAGACTCTTTACAGTATATTAATATAATTC
>JABUQX010102758.1:0-5000 GCA_015478945.1 Trachelipus rathkii
GAGAGATTATTGTAGCATAAAGTAAAGGCTACATAACGGAAATACATCAAGAAATAAACACATATATAAGTTTGCCTACTTTGACCGTGAAGACAATGATATTCCCTTCAATTGGTGGAAAAACACTGGAAAATAGTTTTATGAAATTTGAAGATGATAGCAATGTGATACTTACAGCTTATTCGTGGTCAGTCGACTTTGAAAGAACCCCTTAGAACAGGAGGAAAATTATTTATGAAGCCACAAGAAGAAATAGGTTATCCCCTGAAAATTGAGAACTTGCTAATGTTCTGTCATTTAACCTTAAAAGCTTATTTCAAATGAAGTTTAGTTTAATATCTTTTAACTACGATTCTTTCATCTTCATTTAATTATTTTAATATGTGATGTTTGCTATAGGTAAGAAATAGTTTATTTACTTTTTGTTTTATTACCTTTGTATATAACACTAATAAACATGAATTTTCTTGGACGGGGTTTTTGCAATTGATTAATTGATGTGCTGATTCCAAAAATGTAATCGGTTTTTGCATATCACATCGCATTTGTGAGATATTGTGTGTAACACAGATTTTGTAAAATTTTATGATTTTTACCTTTTTCAAGAGGGTCTATCACCATTAATGGATATATAGTATATAAATAATATATATATATATATATATATATATATATATTATATATAATTATATATATATATATATATATTATATATTATATATATATATATAATATAAATATATATATATATATATATATATATATATAATTATTATATATATATATATATAAATATAATATATATATAATATATATATATAATATATATATCATAATATATATATATATATATATATATTATATATATATATATTGGCATATATGAGGGAGAGAAACAAATCGCAAATATGATACATGTTCTATCACAATTATGTTAAACATATAATACAACTATGAATAAAGAGTAATATGGGCAACAATGAATGTAATAAGAAGAAATACTTAAGAATATAAACATACCTAGGATGGTAGTAACTTTCTCTTCGTAAACGATCTACTCATCAAGCTCCACAATAGTCGGCCATCATATTGATATCCCCACTTGCCCTGGTCACGTCCTTCCATGAACTTTAGATCTTGATGGAAGCGTTCACCCTGCTCATCACTAACATCGCCTAGTTTATCCGGAAATTTTCGGGAAAATGTAAGTAGTGCAACTTTAAACTCATTCTACATCCATGAGAATGAGAACTGTCTAGCAGTTCCTGTACAATGTTAGTGTTCTCGGCTTTCCTGTTCCGCAGAAAATTCTGTGCTACCATCTGAACAAAAGCATTCCACCCTCTTGCCTCTAACACAGTCATTGTTGAGCAAAGGCAGCATCACGGAGAGTGGTCCGTATTTGTGGGCATCAAATATCCCAGCTTTTTTACTTCTCGTCACTCAGACAAGGAACGTTGAGCATATATTGCGGAAGCATTCACCACATGGTCAGGCCCTTCACAAATTGTTTCATCAAACAAGTTTTATGTGTAGTGGAAGGTAAGATGATGTTTTCTCTCTGTACTAGTGGTTCACGACGTACGATGTATTAGTCACCTGGCGTCAAGGTTTCCATCTGTGGCCATTCTCTTTTGGTCCATGATCCTTTGCCGCCCGGCTGTCCAATAGCACAGGAAGCGGGTATATTTGGTGAAACCGGTTGCTGACTGAGCAAAATGTTTACCATTTTGAGGTCGACGCATATTTACCATCCATGTACCAGATATTGTAGCCATCTCCAAACTGTCTTGATTTTTGCATACTCCTCTCTCATCCGTACCGAGTACCCTACTGAAACCGAGCATACCTGTTGCCGTTGTGTAAACAACACACACTTTAACTGCTCTTGGAAGCGTCAAATAAACAAGTCGCCACTCACCTGAATCGTATGCTGGGAGTCCCATTGCGAGTAGTAGGGCTGCAACTTCACTGCAATACACAAGGTTACCATCTGACTGGCAAGAGCTCCGCAGCTCTGCTTTCTCTGTTACGATAAAATGTTTACTCTTGTGCCATGGTCAACGTAGTCATTTTTCATGCAACCTCGAAAGCCAACAGCTCAGGAACAACTTCGGCAAATAACAACTCTCATACAGTCGTTCATTTCACCCTGGTGAACAATGACGGACCATCCGACTGTAATTCAAGTTGGATGATAGACATCATCCAGGTCATTGGCAATCATACATGTAGACATACTAAAGTTACCACATGCTTCCCGAATGATACGAATCCGGCAATAACTTGCTACTACTGTAGATATAAATGCGGAAGGTAACGTCTATACACAGCCTACGTAGTGCGCACAGTGAAATTTGTCATTCCTAGGGAAATATGCAAAAATAGGGATCCATGATTGCGAGAAAACGGGATGGATACAGCAAACCCGAGAATATATATGGAATCAGCATCTCCGGAATTACTATAACCCTGCTACAAAAAGTCCATCCAAGAAAAATTCACCTTTTTTTGTTCTAGTTTTAAGTTTTTTCTTTATTTTTCCCTAAAATGGAGACCGCGAACTTTGAAATAACTATTGGTCCGAATAGCAGAAGTGATTATTCGCGAATATTCGGTATTCGGCGCGAATACTTTTTTAGCCGAATATTCGGTTATTTCGGCTTTTTCACTATTCGCACATCCCTAATATAATATATATATATATATATAATTATATATAACATATATAATATAAATATATATAGTATATCTATATATATTATATATATATATATATATATTATATATATATATAATTATATATATTATATATATATATATATATATATATATATAATATATATATATATATATATATATATATAATATATATATATATATATATTATATATATATATATATATATATATATATTATATATATATATATATATATATATATATATATATATATAGTATATATATATATATATATATCATATATATATATAAATATATATATATATATATATATTATATATATATATATATATATATATATATATATATAATATATATATATATATATATATATATATATAATATATATATATATATATATATATATATATATATATATATATTCCACTGGGATGAAGTACCCCATTACAAAAAAAAATGGATTCCTTTTCTTAAATTTTAACTTTTTTTATTGCTTATAAAAATATAATATATACAGTAATAATAATAATAATATTTATTTTAACAATTTTATATTACACCTTTTATTATAATTATTTTTAAAAATAAAATAGAATTTTTTTAGCCAATTTTCCATTGTTCCAAAGCTTAAAAAGCAGCTACCTCAAAGAAAATACTCAAGCTCTCTATTTCGTAATATCATAAAATAATGCCAAAACTTAAAGGAGAAATAATTATTTTTTAATATCTGTTGACTAAGGGGGGTAGAGGAAACTATTTCCAAACCTTGTAATTTTTTTAATTTTAATTTTTTTTTCCTATAAACTTTGAGAGAGCTACTATTTCCCGTTAAAATACACTTTTGAATTTTTTAATCTCATGCTAAGTTGAACCAAAATAATGGACCTTTGAAGGTGAGGTTAGCTGAAACCCCTTAATTGTGGGGGGGGGGGGGTGATGCACAGCCCTCAATCAAAGTTTGGACCTCAAGTTTTCAGGGAGGCAGTTTTATTTCAAGACGACTTTATATATAAAATTTCATGAAATTTGAGTTTGAGGAAATATGAACCATCACATATTATTTAAGATCTGGCTATAATGCTAGCGTTGTAATACTGGTGTAATAAATATAATAAAAAAAAACAAACTGTATGACTGGTATTTTACTAGTAGTTTCAAATGAGGGAAAAGGAACCAAAATTTTGAAAACTTCAAGATTGAGATAGGATAAAAACTCAGTATTTACCTGATACAACTGTACTTAAAATTTTTTTGATAAATATAGACCTTCCTGAATATCTTTCTGCAAATAAATATATGGAAATATGCACATGATAATTTTTAATAATGTATAAATTGTAAATATTTATAAAATTCATTAACTATAATGGATAAATAATAGGACCTATAATATACCTAATACACAATTTGATTTTATGTAAATACCAAACTAAATGCAAAATAAGTTAGCACATATATGAAAAATATTCACTTTAAAGAAATGTGGTGGTTCCTTTTCCCTCGAACTGTGGTTTCTTTTATCCCAAGGAAATAAAACATCAACATTTTAAAAACTAAAAGGAAAATTTACAATATTTTATATTAAAACACTTTTTCAAACACTATAGTTTCTCCGCTTTGTTGTAAATATTAAAACAAATATATAATAATAATAATAATAATAATAATAATAATAATAATAATAATAATAATAATAATAATAATAATAATAATAATAATAATAATTATAATAATAATAATAATAATAATAATAATAATAATAATAAAATGCCATCATGGTATTAATATAAAAGTTAAAAATTCTCAGTTATTTTGTTAAAAGAATAAAATGGTATCCTAGTTTTTGTAGTTCCAACCGACCAACCTTTTTTTGAGTGATGGAATAAAATGAAAGAGTAAACTTTTTACCTATAATTTTGTTTCTTAGCTACTTCCCAAAGTTAAAAATTAATTCATGTGTCATGTGTCTGTTTTCAATGTTTAAACAATTATTTTGTACCAATTGTAATTTTGTGCAGTTGTTGGTAATTATATCTGAATTAATTACAATTAATACTAAAAACACACATTCACTATTTTTATTAATGCTTACAATATTGTCAATTATGTTCATAATTCAATATTTTTCTTGTAAAAGAATTGGGAAAGTTTCCAATCAACTAGACACTGAACATACGATATGAATGTTGCTGTTGCCCCCTAGGCACACCAAAAGTGGAATAATGATCATCTGTTCCCAAACTATACTTACTTTCCTTAGAAATTCATCAGTTTAACATACATAAAATGCCTTAAAGT
>JABUQX010102758.1:10000-12500 GCA_015478945.1 Trachelipus rathkii
GTTCGACCCCTCCCGTTAAATTCTTTACTTCAATTCCCAATGCTGCCGGTTCAGCTTTTTCTTCAATTATACAGTCCGGTGATTTCGCTCCCTTTATATTTCCAATTATAAGGTCGCATATCGTATCAGGAAGACACAGCGCTTCAACTTCCCCTTCATAGCACGGAGTGTTAACGTAAATTCTGGCGTATGGCGCTTCTCTGATCGTATTATCAGCGAGTAGCATATTCCCCTTCTTGCCGTTTAGTTGCCCCGGGTGTACATACTCCTGTTTCACGAGTACACCACTACATCCGGAATCACGTAATGTTTGTAATGAATAACCGTTAACCGTTCCTTTCGTTATCGGCATATTTCCTTTTTTCCCTACGATATCGCCGCAAGCCATTCTTACAATCGGGATTAAGGTTCCATTTTTTAATTCTAGAGTTTCCCCTTCTATTCTTTCTCTAATTTCTTGCGCCGTCGTCCACATTCGTGATTATACAAGCGGCGGCTTCTGTGCCCTTGTATTTACCTCGCGCGTGGGTGTCCCCTTGATTAAACCTACGCTCGGCGTATCTTCCGCCCCATTCCTGTCTCGGTTCTTTCCTCCATCGCGGATCGGTAGTGGTTTTATTATTATAATTATTGGCGTCTATCCGACACTCACGAGCTTTGTGACCTATCCCATTACATTTGTAGCATCTTACCTCTGGTACCTCCAACGCCCAATTTCTTCGTGAATCGTCGGTACTATCTTCATATTTCTTTGCTTTAGATGTAAGCGTTCGGCCGTGAGCTCTTAGATAATTGTCTGCTTCTTCCACCATAGCTTCTAAAGATCTTGTCGCCCTTTCCCTTAGGAATACCGTCAGATCTCTCGGGCATGCGTGCAGAAACTGTTCTACTGTAATGAGCTTTGCTACACCCTCATACGTCTTCTCTGTTCTTGAGAGTTCCACCCATTTATCTAGGTATGTATTTAGTCTCTCGGCAAATTGTGCGGGCGTCTCGTTTTCTAATGGTTTTTCTTCCTTGAACTTTTTCCTATAACCATTCTCTGTCAGGTTATATCTTACCAGTAGTGCCTCCTTTAGGGTAGTGTAATTGCTAACAACGTCACGAGGTAATCTAGAATATACCTCTAGGGCGCGTCCGGTTAGTAACGCACTGAGATACAACACCCAGTTTTCTGCGTTCCACGCGTTGTCGTTGGTGAAACGTTCAAATCGTTCAAGATAGCTCCCCATATCATCCTTTCCGTCGGTGAATGGAGGAAGCTTCGGCACCTTACCTCTTATCTGAAAACTTTCCGAGGCGTCATTAGTTACCCTCGCCTGATTCATTAGATCCAGTCTCTTGAGCTCGTATTCACGTTCCTTCTCTTTTTCGAGGGCCTCTCTCTCGGCTCTCTTCTCAATAGCCTCTCGTTCTTCATTCCGCCTCGCGGCCTCAGCAGCTCTTTCTTCTGCTATAAAATCTCTGGCCTCTTTGCCTTTCAAACCTAACTCCTGACATAGCTTATGTAACGAGCTATTATCCATTCTTTTTCGTAAGTTTTTCAAAGTTTATACAACGCTTCCAGTCAGGACGGTGAATTCATTAAAAGTATCCAGTCAAATTTTCGCTTGAAATTTCCAGTATATCACTGATCAATCACAAAAACAGGCCCCCAATTTAAGTCTTCGCTTCTCTACTTTCAAAAGCTATCCCGGACAGGCCGACCAATTATGTCACATAATAAATATCCCTGGTATCTTCCTGGCCCACCTACAGATGAGTAGTCTCCTTCTGAAGTAGTTATCTAGGGTTGTGACACTTCCCAGGTCGTTACTAGCCTTATTTCTTCTGGCGTACTTCTGTCTTCCTGAATCCCCGTCAAGTCGTTTGAGCCATTGTATAGAGGCTTCCTTACTTTCTTCTTAAGTTTCCTCCTGAGCTTCCTTTAGGTCCTCAAGTTTTTCGCGGAGTTCTTCTCTCAAGGTTCTTGTTAAACTCCTTCTCTTGCAGTCTTCAGTAAATCCAAGGTTGTACCGGGAAGGTTTGCAATAATGAAATGAGAATAACTAATCTTAACCTTTTAATCCACGTCAAAGAGTCCAGATATAAAGAGTGGCGAACAAGGAATGAACACTTATATGTATAAAGCTCGCTCTTTTATACCATTCTTACTTAAAGCGCTTACTTATAAATCACTATAAATATTATTACAAATTTCGTAAAATTATTCCAAATAATTATACAATATTAAATATTACTCTTAAAAATTATTCTAAATAATTTTTACAATCTAATTAATGATAAAATTTTCTATTCTTAAAAAATGATAAAAAATACTGAATTAATTACGAAAAGCAGATCCTCACTAATAATATACTCGAAAGCATTTCTAATGATGATAATGCTGCTTAACCTTTCTTATTCATCTGTGATATATATATATATATATATATATATATATATATATATATATATATATATATATATATATATATATATATATAGGGTTGGAATTAAA
>JABUQX010102758.1:17500-20000 GCA_015478945.1 Trachelipus rathkii
GATAAGGTCGAGTCACATGCCAAAAGGCTAATAAATTGTTCTATTCCTTGCAATTCTTTTCAACTTTTATCTCAAAGGGACTTTGTCCCTTTTCTATAGGCACTACATTGGCATGTGTTTGGAGGAGCTGGCAATTGATGTGTCACCACCATTACGAGGCCTTCTTTGCAGAGGTAATGCAGTATCTTCATTTGAATTTTGTGCGGACATTAGCAACTCCAGGCACGTTCTTTCGTCAAGCCACCTTTTTTTTCTGTGGAATTTTCTTTATTTAATTTACGTCACTTGAAAGCGTGGTCCTTTGTTCATCTGCGAAATTTCTTTTTATCAATATTATTTCATTCCTCCACTTTGAATAGTAGTTTGTCCTTAAATCGTAGTGAAAACCTACCAAAATGCTATACGCAAAGCTTCTAATTAGTCCCATTACAGTATTTGAAGATTCATCAGAATCGTTTAATCTGTCAAGAGGACTTGTTAGAAGGGTGCATAGTTTAGGATACTCATCAGTTGTTTGTTTGATTCTTCAGCGGCCGGTAGCTCAGTGGAGGAGCACTCGCCCAACAAAGCGAGAGACCTAGGCTCGTAACTGGTCAGGTGAGGTGAGAGAATGTGAGCTGTTTTCCCCTTGGGCTTAGCTTCTTCTTACAAAGATGTTAAAATGAGTACACCCTCTCCTTTAATAGGGCTCTGCCAGTGAGTGGCGGTGATGAGTGTTAAAAAAAAAAAAAAGATACACCTAGGGTCGAGGGGTGATGGTGTAGACTGTAGAGCATTGTTCTCAACCGGGGGTCGCGACCCCAAAGGGGGGGGCGCGAGCGGATATACGGGGGTTCGCGGTGGGTTACAAAAAAAAAATATTTAATGTACGAAAAACAGCTTTTATTAATGAATTATAATCAAATGTTACACAGTTGTTATTTATAGAAAGTTAAAACTTAATAAAATAAAAATAATATACTTAATGAACCCAAAAGCATCTTTTATTAACGAATTGTATATAAATATAAATAAAAATATATATTATAATATATATATATATATATATAATATATATATATATATATATATATATATATATACCAAGATATATATAAAAATATATATATATAATATATATATATATATATATATATATATATATATATATATATATATATATATATATATATATATATATATATATATATTTTAAGTCAATGTGCGATATATATATATATATATATATATATATATATATATATTATATATATTATAATATAAATATATATATACTATATAATAATATATATAGTATATTATATATATTATATATATATATTTGTATATATATATATTATATATATATATATATATATTATATGGGGTAATTAGGGGGTCGCGAGGTTACTAACTTTATGCGTTTTGGCTTTGGGGGTCGCGAGAAGCCTTAAAAGGTTGAGACACGCTGCTGTAGAGAAAATTGTAAAAACTAAGAATTATAACATTGTGGCATGAGATGCCAATAGATGCAAAAGTGATGAAATATTTATAGCTAGATGGTTTAGTGGGAAACATAGGCCAAGATAATTCAGAATTGGTATAAATCGGTAAGAAATATGATTATTTGCCATAATCAACTGCTCTACGGCCTTTAAAAATCCAAAATGTTTTATAAATCTTCCTTACTTCTTGGGGTAAGATAGAAGTTCAATCACTTGGCCACTATCCGCTTTTTATTTTGAAACTTTTTAAAAGGAGGAAATTAGCATTTGAGAGGGAAGATTTTACACTCTCATGAACTGAAGTGGATGCTCAAAATATTACAGGAAAATATGTTACTTTGGAAAAGTAGAGTTTTATATATATATATATATATATAAATATATATATATATATATATATATATATAATATAATATATATATGTTTTATTTATATATATATATATATATATATATATATATAATAATAATATTATTATATATATATATAGTATATATATATTATATATATAATATTATATAGTAATATTATATATATATAGTATATAATATACTATATATATATATATAATATAATATATATTATATATATAAATATATTATATATATATAAATATATATATATATAATATATATTATATATATATATATAATTATATATATATATATATATTATATATATATATTGGATAATATATATATATATAATATATATATATATATATTAATATATTTATATATATATATATATATATATATATATATATAAGTATGGTGTATATTGCAATTAGCATAAATGTTTTAAAAATCTGCACATTAGTCAGATTACATAATTAAAGAGATGGCATGTCAGCAAATTATGCCATTGCATGTTTTTTGCCAATGAAATAAAAAGACTTGCTTTATGACAAGAAAATTTCCTTTAAAAAAAATTCATGTTTTTCCCTTTGTTTTCTAACGAAAATAAGAAAAAAACTTTTGGTATCTAAATGACAATTTTTTTTTTTTTTTTTTTTT
>JABUQX010102759.1:0-12500 GCA_015478945.1 Trachelipus rathkii
CAGCGTTGTAGAAATAATGGTGTCATGGTGATGGTTAATATATGGGAGTAGACAGGTGGTTATAGTCTCCTTGGTTATTGCGCAATTGTAATGGATGGGTTTATAGAGGTAGAATTGAGGTGATGTGCAGAAAAATGATTAATGGTGAGTAAAGATAGAAATAGTAAGTAATGCAGTTATATGGCGATGATTTGGTTTTGTGTGGAAAATTTGAAGAGAGTTTGAGAGATTGGTAAAATTGTTTGGCAGGGTGTGCAAAAAAGAGAGGCTTAAAATAAAACGTGGATAAATAAAATAGAAATTATGTCAAAACTCTTTTTGTATATGTTAGATGTGAGGCAGTGAAACAATGTAGATTAAATATTTAGTATATGATGGATGAAAGGGAAAGACAGAAGCTGGTTGTAGGTAGAAGGTTGTGCTGGCAGAAAGGAATGTCTGGGGGCAATTTAAATGTTGGGTGATGTTAAAGGGGATCAGAGTATGATAGTGTGCTAGGGTTTATCTATGAGGAGTGTTTTACCTGTGTTATTGTAATAGTAGTGATACTATGGTTTTTGATAAGAGTATAAAGATTAAAAGTTATGGAGAATTAATAGATAGAAAATTGTTTCATAGGTTGAAAGATTGATAAAATGAGGAATGAACTTATAGAGAGATTGTGGGTGAAAAGAAGGTGATAATTGAGAGAATAATATGATTCGAGTATTGTTGTAGTCATAGAATGAAGGATCGAATGATTATTCGGGAGTAAAGCTGTGAGGCGATATAGTGCAAGATGTGTTGGACCGACCGTCTGAAACCGACGAAAAGTGATGAGTCTAAAACGAATATGTTTGAAGAGAAGAATGTGATTGTAAGGCGAGAAGAAAGTGTATAACAGGAGTGAAGGGGGTTTTGTGAAGGGTATGTTTGTGGCCTCACTGCGCCAAGATGAACCTTACATTGAACGATCTATCTATATAGAGATGTCCATCGCTGTCATGAGCTTTAGGTGGATTTTCTGACTGACGATTTCTCACTAATAAAATGTACCGAGGGCTGGTAAGGCGGGCTTTCTTTTCGACTTATAATCATGTTTTCAGCTGCTTTCTTTTCCGATCTTGACCGCACATTACCCCATTCGTGAGGAAAAATATAGATAAAGAGAGATATATATATTTTATATATACGTAATAATATTGTAGTAAAGATGATATTAGTAAAATATTAATATTATAGGTAATATTATATATAATAATATATAATAAGAATATTAGTAATAATATAGTTAATAATTATAGTAATATATATAATATATATATAATTATATATTATATTATGTTGCTTTTTCTTTCTTTCTCTCACCTTACTTATTTTCCCAAGATGGATATAGGAGCGCTACAAGTCATCGAAAGAAAAGCAATAGCAGAGTATGAAAATGTCGAAAAGAAAGCAAGTACTTAGATTCCCGTATCTATTAATTGGTTAAAGCGTTTCAACAGCATAAAATGTCCACATAAATTTCCATGGGACTGGGAGACGACATTCTATGTAGAATTCGAATAGGAGTGATATCCTTGCAGTGCTGGTATAGATTGTAAGTGGGAGTTATAGCCACAACTATGCACCATACAAAACGACCGCCATTACTCTCGCTATCATGCGCTATATTCTGCTTCTCACTTACATTTTCTCCCTCAAATTAGTGTTCAACGACTACATCCACTTTATCTTGGGTCCCCAGCCGTCGGTACCCAAACACTCTCCATCTATAATCGCTTATCAAACAGACTTCATGTCATCTTTCCCCCTACCAACATTCAATACTTCATTTTATTTTCATTTTACACTTTTTCACACCACACAACTCTCATACGTTTCATTCTCATATTAATTATCTTTACCTATCATGCTTAAGATTGTCCATGGAACGGACGTTGAACTTTAGATTTATATTTCTTATTCTCATGACATACAGTCATCACTACATACAAATAACAAGGTTAACACATACCCCTATGTAGATCTTCTACGCACTCAAGACTTAGTACTCTTATCCACACGATTTAATTGCACCAGCAACATCTCCTGCAATTCACAACTTCTACTCAATCTCAATCATCGTTCCCTTCTCTCACACATACCTAAATATAATATCAGACAACTGCTCCAGTGCTCACACTAATAATAACTTCACACTGAGGACATGTCCTCACTCACAATCACCCTACTCTTATTAAGTTTACTTTCAACCCCTCTTTTACATACCCTGTCAAATCTCTCTACAATCTCTCAATCTCTTCAGATTCTACACACAGAACCAAATCATGCCGACAATGTAGGGCAACCTCCACTCATCCCCATTCTTCATATCTAACCATTTTCCTGCATACCCCTTCGAATTTATAACCTCCATATACAAATTGAATAACCAAGAGACAGACACAACCCCCTGTTACTCTACTATTAATCCCTAAACAATACCATTGACACTATTTATTCTTACACTGCTCACCTATCGATACATATTTGACCATTTCAGAAGCCTACACCACACGCATTAATGGATGAATATGGAAAGGGAGCACTAGCTAGGAATCCTATAAAATAATATAATTTATTTCTTCTCCCTCATTTCTCAAATCATTTTTCAATGTAGATTTATCCAACATCTCTACACTCCTAACGCACTGTTTCAGCAATCATTCCTCAGCACCGACGACTCTTTCACAAATACCCTAGCATTATACACTTTCCCTACAACACTCAAACAAACTTATTCCCAACTATAATTTCTTACAGTTACCCTTTTCTCCTTACCCTTATAAATAGTGGTAACTATTACGCCCCTCCAATCCCTTGGAAGAATACCCTCTTCATCAACGCTTTATTACACAACTTCAAATCAATCCAAATCAATCATATTCACATTTATTCATTTCACTAAATTTCATATTATACTGCAGATTACCATTCTCAACTTTTCACTCTACCATTACCATCCTCTTATAAACTACCAAATTACTATCTTCTGCAACATCTAACCACACATTCATTCTAACAATAATGTTAATATTGTAGATTTTCGAAGTTTCTTTCACTACTCACTCACACCATTTCATCAGTTACAAAAGCACATCCCTATTCATTTATCTATATAGAGATTCCCCTATCTATCTTAACCCTTCGCGCCTTACAGAAGAGTTGTCTATTCCTTAAGTCCCCTATACAATTCCTTCCTTCAAATGTTCTCTACCTTTTGTTTTCTCCATAAATATACACTTTTTAGTATTTTTTTTTCCTCCTATATAATATCAAAACATGATTTTAGTACTTCATCATTGATTTTAGTACATTCAAACACGCTTCTTTTTACTTAACGCGTTCACACTTTCCATATCAGACCATTCACTGTTACAATCTTACATATTTAGCACATTCCAAACTCCTTGCACTATAAAATTGCTTCTCTCATTTGGTGCCCCAAGATATTGTTCAGTATCACTTGTTTCATATCAGCCGTTTACTACCGGAGCGCTTATTACAAACTTATCCTTATTGTCTTGCTCACTACTCTCATTACTTTATTTTCCCGTACTTCCTTCGTTCACTTCTTTTCCCATCCAAGTCCCACTAACTAATTTACATAAGAACAACATATGATCGATAATCATTCTAACCCATAACTGATTTACATCGCCAAGAATACTTCAACATTCCTCTTCTACTCAACACTAAACTCATCATACTTTCCTTCGATAAACACTCTACATACACAACACATCTTTATATTATTCTTGTGTTTAAAGAAGTATTACTTACAAACAACCTCTCCTTTCACAGAAATCAATCACCCTCTACCATCTCATTTTCGTCACCCCAAAAACTACCTGTTATCCATTCTTTTTGATCACCTATTCCGATCCAGTCAGATCCCAATAACTATCTAACTGAAATCCTAACTCACTGCCCATCAGAACATGCATTCAGATATCCCAAAAAATCATACTCTCTGTCAACTCTCCCTTAGATGGATCATACGTCACAACAAAACATACCTTGACATTTTCAAACTTAAATTATACTCATTAGAATCCTAGATCCACACGCAAAGTCTAACATAGCTTCGTACCACAGTACTATTAATGCATCTCTTCTTCATATTCCACCCAGCCATGACACCATTTCACCCAAGCCACTCAAGTTTCTTCGTTTCCTTATTCTTTGTTCAGTCACTAGCGAGAAATCAAATTTGCTTAAATACATCCATTCACCTTCTCTCTTCTCTCTAACATATATTCCTTCTGAATTCATTTACTCAATCGACTATAAGTTCGCGAAGATAGAAGGCCGTTCGGCTCGATCATAGACTTCTACGGACCTGCCGGATGAGAAATTCGTGAAAAATGTAGAGCAGATAAGCCAACCAACTATCACCGCCTTATCGGCCCTACGACACGCGAAATACGATGTGGCAATTCTTTCTCCCCCAACACAGGGAATAATAGTAAGGGATATCTTGATAAAGAGGGTGGATGAAAGAATGTAAATTCGAAAATGATGGAAAGAAAGAAGTGAAGAAGTCATGTGGTGAAATGCACATGCACGAATGCATAACAAATGCACATACACGTGCTGGGGGTGAGTGGTCACTACAAAAAGACTCTCATCTGATTGGTTCCACGCTACGACTCAATGACATGTTAAAAAAATAACAACTATTGAGAAGAATACACCTCGGTAATATAATATTATATAATATATATATAATATATTAATAAATATATATATATATATATAATATATAATATATAATATATAATATATATATAATACTAATTCAAGAAGATTAAAGATCCGCATCCGCATCGCATGTTGCGGACATTCCGCGCACTAAATGAAGTCCGCATCCCGCATACCGACTCGCACCCTAATAACGGCAACATCACATCCGCATCCGCATCCTTTTGAAACATTGAGGATTTGCGAATGGTTTTTTAATTAATAATATAAAAGTATAACTTAAATATTATTATGTCATCTTTATCATGGGAGTGTTATGGAAATAATTGTAATTTTAAATTCGATTCTGGTTATATATAGTTTAGTTATTAATATTATAATTATATATAATATATATAATTATAATTATAAAAATAATTTATTATATAATATAATATATATTATATATAAGTCAATATTTCAATGATACTCTTCGACGAGCAAAGCGGGTTCATAACGAAAGTGTAACTTCTGGTTCTCGTACGAACAAACTTCTGGTTCAAAAACATCTCTAAAACTATCTGTAAAATACTTCTTCTTTCATTCGATCTGAGGCTTTGCTAAACACTGAAAAGTGCCTATCTCTCGGGCCTCTTTTCTTGTAACCAACCTGTACATTCTGATCCTCCTCGTCTCCTTCTCTCTCTAGGTTCATTGTCTTGCCTGAGATCAAACCTAATCGGTGCATGGGCTCCTGAATCTATGAACCGTTAGAAGCGGGTGGACGGATGGACTTCTCGAGTATTTGAGAATGTGCTTACGTCTGGACCGTCTCCGTCTAACATATCTCTAGTATCAATACTAGACTCGCTCAGGTTGAAGCACGGCACATGTCCACTATTCCGAAAAAAGGAACCGTCTGATTTCTAACTATGTAGCTATAATGCTAGCCCACTTGTATTCATTATCTAAGCTTTGTAAAACCTTCTTATCATTTAACATGCTGGAATCTATTATCTCTTCCGATGCCAACTACGGCTTTCGCGTCAAAGAGATACGGCTATATACTTCCTATTACCGATTAATGGTTTTCCGGCTTATTAACACTGGAGACTGCGTGGTGGGCAATGAAATCCAAGCATTTGACCGGGAAGGCAAAGCTCATGCTCATCCATCAAGCTCATTCTTTGTTTCCTCTATTCTTTGCTATTTTGTCTAGCTTCTTACAAGTGGTCAATATCGCTGTAGTTGATGGAGGACTTCTCTTTTTCTGTCCATATGAGTGTCTCAGGTTCCGGTCTACTCCTATATTACTATCTTCCTAATGATCTTACCTACCTGCACATCTAACTATATCACTCATAGCGATATGACCTCGCTTTCAACTATTCATTCTAAACTCATCATTTTAACTCTGAATGAGCCTTGTCTTAACTCGATCTAGTTTCACGCTGCTCTGGATAAAATTCTGATTGGGTGCCACCATGTGAAATTCAAATTTTTTAAAACTCAACTTCTACAAAATTCTCTTCTATAAAACCCCTTTTAACTCTAATTTTGACGGGGTTTATTCCGGTTCTCCTGTTGACAATATGAAAACTTTGCTTAAACATAACAAAAAATATGTCTTGAAACCTACATAAAGTTGCTAAGCAGCTCTAGAAACTGCGTTCTGTTAGACTGACGACTTTCTTTCTCTTCTTTATTAGAGCTACTATACAAGGAGTCTCATCCGCTTGTAGATGGATACTGTTTCATATTGAGGGCTCTGTTACCGGTTTGACAGGTCAAAGGGCAAAATGGTGGGGTACTCCGTACTGACCTCTAGTGTTGCGGACGATGTTGGGACTTTCTTCTTTTCTATAGGTACCGAGTGACAGTGTTCGAGAATCCACTGACACCAGTACCACCACCTTTTACGAGCCCAGTAGCACAAGGGAGTGCTGTGTCATGTGAGAGTTTGTGTATAATTGGTAACTCCAAGTCTATGCTGCGGTGCTTCCTTCTTTCCTGACACCTTTATTTTGTGGAATTCTCTTTCATCTTCTGTCTTTCCTGCTGAATTTAATCTCCATTTAAGCCTACGATTGATCAGCTGCGTAATTTGCGCTAAGGATGAAATTGCGTGCAACACTCTCCTCTGAATAGGACTTCGCCGGGGGTGTGAACACTGAAATATTAATAATATATATAGATATATATTATATATTATTATATAATAATATATTATATATATCTAATATATATTATCATAGTATATTAATATATAATTATATATATAATAATATTTTAATTAAACTAAAAATAACATCCGCATCCGCAGCCGCATCCGATCCTCATCTTTAGATACGCATCCCGCATCCTTCTTCTTTAAAGATCGCTCGCATCCCTATCCGCAAACAAGTCAAATTTGACCATCGTTCCATCACTATATAATCATATAATTCAGTCGCGACTGAAGGCTGATGTGAGAACAAGTGCGTTAGATGAGAGAGTTGGTAATCTTATAAATTGAACGAAATGAATTGAGAATGAAGAGAAAAGAATCAAATTGTATTTAGGTTTTTTGGATTTGCAACAGGCGTATATAGGTTATAGAAAAGCTCTATGGCATTTGTTAGTGATATATGGTGTTGTGGTAGGGCTTCATGAATGGAATCAAGTAAGTATGAGATATGTGAGGCTGGTGTGAAAATAAATGGTAAAAGGTGATGTTTAGTATAATAGCCAGAGTGAGACAGGTTTGTATTCTCCTTGTTGTCTGTATAACATGATGGGTTATGAAAAGAATTCAGTGGGGTTGACAGGAAATGGTTAGAAATGATGGAGAATGGCAGATGATGGGGTGCCCTATCTAATATATATGCGATATTTGGTTCTGTGTGTGATGAAAAAGAGATTAGATAGATTGGTAGGAATTGAGTGGTATGTTAAAGGAGGACCTGAAGTAACCTAAATTAGAGAAGGTTATGGTGTGAGTGAGAGAGTCTGTTGTGTGAAGGTTATGTTTAAGATGGTGACAGCTGAATAAAGTGTCTGAGTTTAATATTTGTGGATATGTGAGAAAGAGAGGAGATGATGCAGAGTGTAGTAGAAAGTTTTGAAGCAGTATGGCAGGTGACTGGTGCATAAATAGTTGGTTGAAGTAAAGGGAAATAAATGAAGTGCGCTAAGTATTGCATGAGGTATGTTGTTAACTAATGTGTTATTGTACTATGTATGACTATGGTCTGGAAATAAAAATATGAGATCTAAAGTCAATAATGTTCAGTAGACATTTAGGTTAGTAACTAGTATGAAATGCTGTTATATAAGAGGAAGAAATATTAGATTCATTTTAAATAAATAAAACGAGAGAATAAATGAAAGTAAGTGAGAAATTTTTTGTCTGGTTGAAAGATATATAATGTTTGTAAGCGATGTATAGAGTGTGAAGTTTGGATAACAGAACGGTTGTGCACGCCGAAGAAATGATTGAGGTATAAAGGATGTTGCAGGAAGATAATGTGTATATCTGGAGAGGCGAAAGAGGTGCTGATAGGAGAGAACTGGGGAGTGGTAAGGGTATTATGTCCCACACCCTAGCAAGAGGATGTAACGCTAACTTGAAAGATTACCACGTGTGAATTTCCGTCCGCGGTCCTGAAAACTTAGGGTGGATTTCTGAAATTGCCGTAGTCTTTACTAATTAATACGGTACAAGTGGTGCGTAAGGCGTGGGTCTTTCGTACATTGTCATTTAGTCCTATGCTTTCTTTTCCGATGCTTGTAGGCCTTATCCCCAATCTTTGGCAAAAAGAAGGTAGATAACGAAAGAAAGAAATATATATACTTACTACTTAATATTAATATTACATATATATATTACATATATTATATATTATCTATATACTATATCGTATATATATATAATCATTACTATATATATATATACATTATATATAATATAAATAATTATTTATATACAATTATACATATATGTGATGGGCGAATACGAATCCGGATTCGAATACCGGATTGAGCTCTCGAATCCGGATCGGATCGATGAATCCAAGGTCTGGATGGATTCGAATACATTCCACACCACACAGATATCGATTCGATTCGAATCGAAGGTGGGATTCTGATTCGAAATTTACACATGCGGATCTCGGATCTAGCTCGATTCCGAATCCGATTCGAATCCGAGTCTATTTGTTCTACAAGAATTTTTAAAAAAATTCTCTCATATAAAAAAAAAAAAAACGAAAACAGAATAAAATGGCAACATCACATTTTAGGAGCCATCAAAGATTGACCACCTAAATCTACAATTCTAATTATTATTTGCTAATCATACCATGGAAAAGTTACTTCTGAAATATTAAGAAACTGAAAAATTTATGAGAATAGTTAAAAAAATATTTTAATTTATTAATGAGATAATTTTAGTTAATTATAAATAGTTATAATTGAATAAAGTAGTAACTAACTTTTAAAAAATATAAAAGAGCAGCTAAAGGGAGACGTGCGCGTTAGAGTTCCCTAACTTTGAAGGTAGTTAATTCATAATTGCCATGATTTAAGGTTTTTAACCACTTTAGTTAGTTGGAATGCTTTTCCAATGGTGTGGTATTCTTAATGACAATATTAATATTTATATACAGTATAGGGGGAATAACGGGGGGGTTGTCAATTTGGCCAAGTCATGATTGAAAAATTCACGATAAAATCTTTAGTTATTATCATACTGCGATCGAAGAAACTTTTCAGATGCAAGTATGTTGGGAAGATAACATTTTTCTGTTAAATAAATACTTTGTATGAACTTATACTTATGTCATGGAAATTTTCAATTTTCAAATTTTCCTTTACGCATTTTTTGAGTTTACAAAAGCATTATATTAAACAAAATATGTTTTGAATCAATAATATATGACCTGAAAGTTTCGTATGATTGAACAAAAAATAAAAAATTATCCATATTTTTTTGTAGCAAAAACGAAAATAAAAAATCAGAATGGTGGTGTAGACTTTTTAAATATTTATTCGTATTGGGCTGAAACTTTCAAACATTATTTAATTTACCTTCTAGATATATAATAATTTCTTATTTGATAATTTTAGAGTATGCCACAGTTTGCCGCTGATATCGAGAAAACTAAATAAATTAAATTAGATAAAAAGAATTTAAGAAGTATAAACAATATCTATGTAAGAAAAAAATATATACTAATAGAAATGTATAGTATAAAAAGAATATATTTTTGAAAACCATTTCAAGGATGGCCGTAGGGTCGGAGCCAGAGCCATTATTATTTCTGGGGTGTAGCCGGAGTCAGAATCTTTTTTTTGGAGGAGTTGGAGCCAGAGCATTTTTTTTTTCTTTTTAAATAAAATAAAAGGGTTGAAGCCAGAATTGAACCGGATATTTAAGATCTGAATCTGTAACCAGGAAAATTTTAAATTTGTGGAATCAGATCTGGGTATTTTACAAGGAACGCAAGCGAGGTCAAAGCTGGCAGCTTTGAATCTAAGAGACAATTTAACTATGCAGCAGGTTGCAAGTTGCTATAAGTTAGTATTCCTGTTTCTCCACAAATATATCTTTTGGCACTTGTGATGGCCTCAACATCAACTTCTCAAATATCCCAATATGAAGAAAAAAATATTTAACCATAATTATCATTTGTGCAAAAATCTTAACGATCGGATACACCGATTAAAAGTAACCAACGAAAATTGATTTCTGAAAATTTTAACATGTTAAGCCCTTCCCTGACGGATAATGCAGCATCGGGACATTGATTTGGTAAACCAATTAGGCAGACATATACATTTAATTGCAAAACCTCAAACCAGTTGATACGGTGCGGTTAAACTACAAGATATCTTTAGAGTACGTGCAGCTTATTGGTTCTTTTCCAGTCTGTAAGCTGAATTTACCGGTTCATTTGTTAGTCATAATAGGATAAGTTAGGTTATATTAATGTTTGGTTAAATTAAATCACAAAATGCTTTCGAAGCAGACAAAATAAAATCTTGGAAATAAATCAATACTTACCGCTGCACCTTTTTCCCTTGGTACAACTGTATGTCTTCCATAATCAGCATTTTTATTCTAAAATCATCTTTTCAACATCTTCATTAGCGTGCCTGAAACAAATAATTAATAATTGAAAGAACTAATAATTGAAGCCAATGATTTATTTTTCATATTTTAATTTGGAGAAAGGATGGGATGGAAAGGTACAAATGTATAGGAAAAAAGATAAAAAAACTGGAGAACGCATGAATTGATAAGATAAACCGAATTCGTATGATCCCAATGTATTTTTTATTCTTAGTGAAAGCTATAAGGTATACTATTTTTGTCTTAAAAAAAAAAAAAAACAAAAAAAAACTGGTGTGATAAAGATTATCTGTAGAAAATCGTATTTTTTATTTTTAGTGTAGCATGATTAAAAAAAGTATGGAAAAGAACAGATATGAAGAATGAAATTAGACAATGTGATAACATATGTGGGTGTTTTGGCAAGTAGTGAAAATAATTCTAAATTACAGGAAACGCCAAAGTAGAGTGAAAAATAATCGTTAGTATATAAGAAAAAAGAATGGTAAAGAGATTAGTGATAAGGTTCATGATCAGAACTAAATTTTATTCAATTATATAATTAATATACTGGATTTTCTACCACTAGCAACCTTATAATAAATTACAAAATTGCCAAAATATTTTGGGCAATTCATATTCCTTCACCGAACCACCAACTACTATATTGGCTAGCACTTAACGCCAAAAAGTGTTTTATATTATATATATATATATATCATATATATATATATATATATATATATATATATTATATATATATTATATATATATATATATATATATATATATATATATATATATATATATATATTATATATATAAAACAAACTACCTTTTAACGTGCTTTTATATCCCTAATGCGCAGGGGTAACACGGGGGACCACAAGGAAATCGAACTTTAAGGCCGGCTATCCCAAACCAGCGCCACCAACGTGTTTGCACAGTCAAGTTTTAATTCTTGCCCAGGTAGAAAAAACCCAACTGCTCGCGGAGGATTTGAAACCAACGTCCTCTCAAAGAGAGGTGGGGGACCACTCCTGCGCCCGAGGCGTTCATAATAATTATATATATATATATATATATATATATATATATATATATATATATATATTATATATATATAATTATATATATATATATATATATATATATATATATATATATATCTATATATATATATATATATATATATTATATATATAGTATATATTTTTTTTTTATATAATATATATATATATATTTTAATATTTCTTTCTTTCTTCTTCACCTTCCTCTTTGCCCAAGATTGGGGGTAAGGTGCTTGTACAAAACATCGGAAAAGAATAAAGCAGTAGGAGAACAATGACAAACGGTCGAAAAGAAAGCCCAGCCTTACCGCCCCCTCTGTACCATTAATTAGTGAGAGCTCGTCACAGACAGAAAATCCACCCTAGAGCATCATGGGACCGCGACGGACCCTCACTATGGTAAATCGTCAATGTAAGGGTTCATCCCCTGGCCCAGGTGGCACAACCATGCCCCATACAAAACCCGCCATTTCTCTCCTATCATGCACCCTTACTCTCGCCTCTGCCAAACTCACATTTCTCTCCCTTTCAGACATTCGTTCACAGACTCAATCCACTTTCTCTTCGGTTCCCCAGCCGGTCGGTTCCCAACACTCTCCACTATACATCCGCTTAACCAACCGACTTTCATTCAT
>JABUQX010102759.1:17500-27401 GCA_015478945.1 Trachelipus rathkii
CTCTCCATCTCTTAAACCAGAGAATTTAGCTGTTAGTAGACCACTATGCCTTATACCCTAATCCAACGGTCTTCACAAATTTCCATTTTTCAAATGCTTCTACAGAATGAAGAAGCTTAAAAAATTTGGAATCTTTATATATAAAAAAACACTTAAACCTACCTTAACATCCATAGGATTTCTTTGCACTCCTGATTGCTTGACTAATTGCCTTGAATTTCTGTGCTAAACGAACACGATTTCTTTTGAGGTTTACTTTTGTTTTGAAGCAATTTGGAATTTTAGCTGCTGTGATGAGCCCGTGATTTCGGATAAACTAAATAATTAAAAATGGTTTTATTGACACAAAATCGATCAACAATTTTAATGGATTTTTTTACGGTTTTACAGAATTTTCTTTTAAAAGCTGATTTTATTGAATGAAATATTCATCACTTCAAAAAATTGACGGCGTGGTAAGGTTCCCACCACGCCGTCATTTTTTTTTTGTTTGCACATTTTTGTAAGAACGTGGTAAATTCAGCAATCACTGGACAATAGCAACTTTATAGAAATTAACGGAAATTCCTTATTTGTGGTAAGCATTTCTTTGCGAATTTGCGCTAAAGTTTTAGATAAAACGAACGCAAATTCGAACATTCTTACGTTTCGTAAGCACAAATGCAAAAACGAAAACGCCTATATTAAAATACCAGTAGGTCAGATAGATAGGAAAATTATCAGACAAATTGCGGATATATATATATATAATCATATATATATTTATATATATATTATATATATATAATATAATATTATATATATATATATATACTAAGTATATATATATATATATATAATATATTATATATATATATAAATATATATATATATAATATATATAATATATTATAGCAAACCTAGAAAAAGAAGAAGAAATTCGAAACTTTAATTTCTAGAACGGTTAAAGCTCGTTTCTCAAAGTCATCGAGTCATTGAAGAAAATTTTTAAATTCTTTTGTCTGAAAGGCAAGGGGCTGAAAAACCCCTTCTATCAAATCTTGCTTTTCGTGAATGGTGTTGATAGTTCAAAACCTTTCAACTACCAACAACCACTCTGCAGCAAATGCGGGAACATGGGTAGCGTGATATATATATATATATAATATTATATATATATAGTATATAATATATATATATTATATTATATATATATATATATATATATATATTTATATATATATATATATAATTATATATATAATTATATATATATATAATATATACTATCGAATCAATTTAGTACCAAACTGTATGTATCGTTGTTAGAGGGTATCGGCAAAATTTTTACCGATACCGATACCGATACTACTATCTCAACCTTCCCGATAACCGATACCGATACCTTCCAAAATCGCCGATACGCCGATAGCGATACCGATACAATTGTATCTGTGTATCACTATATATATATATATATATATATATATATATATATATATATATATATATATATATATATATATATATATAATATATATATTATATATATATATATATATATGTATATATATAATATATATATATATATATATATATATATATATATAATATTATATATATATTATTATAATATATTTATATATATATATTATATTATATATATTATATATATAATAATATTATATATATATTCGACCCAGACGTGCTTTCAAAATGTCCAACGGTTTTTGGTCAATCACCCGAATACTGTAGGGGACGATTGACATATGCCCAATCTGGCGAGAATTATTTCACACTCCATGTGAAAATACCCATAACTGCAGAAACTGTAAAGGAACCCCACAGTGCTTCTTCTTTCAAATGCCCGTCTTACCTGTTTGAACAGTAGGTTTTAGAGCTATGTACCATACATAAATTGAGCAGGAGACGATGCTATACATGCCCAACAGCTCGGAAATTACAGACAAAATCAAGAAATCACAAAATCTTACGCCATCAATTAAGCTGCCCACGCCTCCGCGTGTTAGATCCGCCAACACAACCCTAATCCTAACAGAATCCCTCTTCTAAATTCCATTGAAATCAGGCATGTACTGCCAACTTGTCTACGCTGTTACTGCCACACTACCACTTCTCAAAGAGTAAACAGAAAGCAACCTTGATTCAATCTCCGTCCGCAAACAGCTATCACAAACCTAATCCCTGAGTACTAACTTCAGCAAAACTAGCAATGAAACTAAAGCTGGCTCATCCACATACCAAATTTGAAAAACATTTCCTGCCAAGACACACTGGCCCATACTCACCAAATTGGTTCACCAACCTTATGCAAGGGGACGTCTCTTTTGTCCCTTTAATTCGCCTCCACCTATTGCTTCAAATCCTGGAAAAGATTGTTTCACCAACACACAGAAAAAGAAATAGTCGCTAAGTTAAAAGATTATTCGTTAAAACCTATTAGAGCAACCGAATTTTTAAACAAAAACACAGTAACCCCAGATGTATAAAATGCAACTCAGAAGAGACCTCGCCAGAAGTCTACTTCTGAGATAAAAGCAAAGGCTTCAAAAGACTGTACCAAACAATCCCAGCTATTGAACAACCCACCAACCAACCATCTAATAGTCTACAAGTCAGTTCTAGCTCTTCTGAATCTTCCTATAACTCTTCTCCCGAGTTTCCTTTATCAGCGCTCTCTAAGGAATTCTATACCCTAGAAGATGAATTGGATTGGATAACAGCTCCCAAATGGAGCTTGATGCGATGACCCATTCTCTTTCTAATGCTTCCTGCACTTCCGAGAAAGGTGAATGGAAAACTGTTCAACGTAAACGTCGCAAACGCTCTAAGCGTTCTGGGTCTGTTGGAGGCATGAAGATAGACCCAGAGGTCCCCATTCTCCAATCAAACTGCCCAATTTCCCAAAATTCACCCGCATATTAAGTACTCGGAAAAAATTTCTCCAGAATCAGACTTGCCAATTTCATGAATTGATGTCATAACCCCAATATCATTCCTCAAAAAAAGACAATACCCTTCCGGTTACACCTTCCTTCCCCATTTTCATGGAAACAACTCTATGTCCCTCCCACATTTCTGAATCTGCTTGCCAAGCGGATACTATTAACCATCCAAACCCACATAAGTTGGATTTGGTTGAATTCAACTTATCTCGCATTCATGGTGAAGCTCTTTCACCAAATACATCTGAAAACTCCTCCCTAAAAGAGGTCATACAACCTAAATCTCTGGTGTATGACTACCCTTTCCCCCCAGGTTTTGTTCCCCCTCCTCGCAGAGACCCACGTCTCAACCTTCCCTCTCAATCTGTATCCGCACCTCTAACATTACCAGCCAAGCTCACATAGAGACAATTGTCTCAAATAGACCATCATCATAATATACAACAACACAGCATGGCAACTTTCCTTCAATGGAATTGTTGTGGCTATTACTCTTATTTTGAAGAACTTGTTCAACTAATAAACATATGGTACACTAAAGTGTAATATGTTTTTTGAAGGAACTTCGACTATGTCATCGTGACTTTTTTCAACCTTCTGAATATAAATCGCCGTTAATTCTATAGAAAGAGGTGACAATGATAGGGGAGGGCAGGAATACTCATTCACAAATTTATCCCTATTCCCCAGTCCCTCTCCAAAACCAAACTTCATGCAGTAGCGGCACGAATTCACTTGTCCATCGACATTACTATATGTTCAATCTACTTGGCTCCGAGTAGTAAATTTACTAAGGTCGACTTAGCTGATCTTTTTAAACAGCCCCCTACTCCGGTTGTTATACTAGGTGACTTCAACCTCCGCCACCCTTATGGGGTGACTTCTTGTCACTTCATCTAAGTCCAAGATTTTATTAGATCTCTCCTAACCCCCTTTTCCCTGGGATGCTTTAACACAGGACTCCCTCCTATGAACGTTTAGAAACACACACTTCTTCTTGTATTGATATTTTCTTTTGCTCCATTCTCTTATGGATAGTTTTACCTGGTCCCGCTTTAATTATTTATTCGGCAGTGATCATTACCCAATAGCATTAAATGAGCTTGTTCCAAGCCCAATGCAAAAACCCAACTCCAGCTGGCGTTATGATCGAGCGGAGTGGGCTCCTTTTTATCAGGCCACAGCTATCCCTCTTTCTCCTTTCAATAACCGATTTCCGATTGTTGATAAGGATAGAGGCGGCTCTCTCCTTTTTTCGGAATAGCTTGGACATAACATGCTTTCAACACTGAGGGAAGTGCTAGTATTGAGACAGAAATAGTTGAACAAGAGGCTGTCGCCAGCATGAAGACACCCCCTCAAAACTCGGGGAGAAATGCAATCCGGGCCACCCGCCTTCCTTAGTTCATAGATTTCAGGAGCACATGCACCAGCTCAAATGTAATCACAACCTGTAGGACACCTGTAGGAGGAGGAGGAACGAACGAGGAATGCCTAGAATAAGTCGCAGGGTTGAGTTAGTGGAAAAATAGGAGGCCAAGAGATTGGCCTTTCAGTTGGAGAATTAAAGCAACATAACTAAACACATCAGAGCGAATAAGAGGAGAAAATACAGATTTACAGAAGTTCTTAGGATGTTTTGACCAAGAGGCCAGAAACAGATTGTCAGTAGGAAAACAAATGAGGTCAGGCACTTTCGTTTAATGAAAGTTTGCTTTGCTCGTCGAAGAGTATCCCTGCAACGATTTCTAGCCGAAAGAAAATTAGCGAGGGTGATATAAGAACGAGATTTTTTCCACTCCTGATACGCAAGTTTCTACACCGCCTAATGGCCAGAGACATGCACGAATCGAACATGCGATTTTGAGGAATATCACAGAAAGATTTTTAGTTGAAGAAGGAATGAAACTGCTCATTCCATCAACGATTACAGATCCCACCCTTATCGGCAGAAGTAGAAGCAACTTCAGAGACAAAGCAGTAACTCCAATTATGTTAGCGTAAAGCGACGCAAGACCCACAAGCGGCCCGATCAAAGTGTCCAGAAAAACGCATAGGACAGGATGGAGTTGTTGGAGAGAAAAGTATTAATAAAATGGAGATATAAGGTTGTGGTAAGATTTACCAATAGGAGCGAAAGGGTGTATTTATAGTGAGGACTAGTGGTGAGACATAGGTCAAGTGTGTTCACAGAATTGGTTCGGACAATCCGGAATGTGTGTAGGTTTCTTAATAAGTAGATCCAGATCTTTGAGAATGCCGAATGAATTTCAGCCCCTCCTCACCTAGATCAGTAAGGAAAAGGAAGCCCAACATTCAGTGTTCTGTATCATTAAAAATCCCTATTAGAGGAAATGAGAAGTATATATACAGTCTCGCCGGTGTAAGATTTCAAAAAAGGCTGAATAATCTGTTCTGTTAGAAAACAGTAGCAGAAGCAACAAGATTCTTGTAAGTAGAAGGAAGAAAGATTTTACGCCACAATTTACATAGGCACATACTCCCTCTCTTTAGAGGGAATTATGAAATAAGTTATAGGTTGGATATATTAAACGAGTAAGAGGATGAATTCTTAGCCATCTGGGTCCTCAAACAAGAACAAAAGGTTAGGGTAATATACAATATAATAGTTTTTCTCGATTTAACTAATAATGTTCTCTATGATAAAATATCATGTTCCTTTATTTCAACTAATATTTTATGTAATTTTAATTATAGTAGGTATCTTCAAAACATTGAATTTAAAAAAAAAAAAAATTAATATAAGAAATTTGGACCAGAAAAAAAATTTTTACAAAATTCTAGTACTTTAAATTTAGAGTTCTTAAATTATGATCCAGAAACAATCTTTCTCCAGTTTCTGGTGTAATATTTCTTCACTTAATCGGCAAAATAATAGGCAGAAATTGCCATGACGAGGACAATGACGATTGAGAAAAAATATCCCGATTTTCCCATGACGATGACGATTCCATCGTCCACATCACTACCTTTTTATATGTCGAAAACTGATTTATTATTGAATCTGAAAGTTTCTCATAATTCTTCACCCAAAAAGTAAGAAGTATCGGCCATATTAACCAATACCGATACCCCCAAAAATGGCCAATACTGCCGATACTATCGGTACATCCCTAACACTTATTTTGACATTTCTCAACCCAAGTATCCAAAAATGATAGTAAAAAAAAAAAACAACTACAAAAACCACCAACAAAATCGAATCCCAAACACAAATTAAGAATATAACTACTACAAAACATCTAATAATAAAAAGAATGCCAAGTAAATAAGTCTCTTTAGGACGTCATTTCTAACATCCCAAAGTTTAAAGGCATAAATTTAAAAAATAAATAAATTTCCACTCCCATTAATGAATAAGACATATGGTGTATTAAACTTATCAGTACCTTGTAGAATCTCTTGGATGCGAGGTCAGATAACGAAGTACCAAGAGAAAACAGGCTTTTAGATGAAAAGGTGGTGTATAATTTTAAAGATATTGAAGAGTGCAAGTACTTTAAAAGAAAATAAGATTTTAGAGCAAATATGTAAATCAAATATATATGAAAATACCTCATCTATGTTCCTTAACCATTTTGCTATGTTGTCAAATGATTTTGCATTGGTAATATCATAAACTAACATAATGCCCATTGCGCCTCTGTAATAAGAAGTTGTGATGGTGTGAAATCTTTCTTGACCAGCTGTATCCCTGAAATGTAGAATCAAGCATAAGCAATAAATCTTTTCAAAAGATACAAATTCAGTTTATTTAGAAATTTACTATGTAAAAATCAGATATTTAAATATTGATTAGAAGTCAAAACCACAATGGTTTTGACTTCTATATTAATTTCCCCTCCCTCCAATTTTTTTTTTTTTTAAATAGTTTATTTAGTAGTAGGTGCAAGAGTGTAATTTTGATTTGAGAGAACAGGTAGGAAGTATGAGAGGTATGGTAGAGGAAGAGGATGGATTAATAGGGAAACAGGTAATCAGGTCTTTTACAGGGAAAGTATAATTGAGAGAAAAAGAACAGATGATATGAAGAATATGTGGCGATTGTGGATGCTGGGGGGTGTCAAAAATGTGATAGTGAAAAGTGATTAGCTTTAGTAGTAGGTACAATAAATGAAAGGGACAGAGATATGTGAAAGAATCTATGCTATGGATAAATGGGAATTGTGTTTAGTGATTCTACTAATGAAGCGGTTAAGGGAAGATTGTAAATACTGTTAATTGTGGGGAATAGAAATTAGTTTGCTATTACAGATGTAGTGAAAGAGCATATACCTTGGTTGTTAGGAAGGGAATCGTTAAAAAGGATGGATGCTAGTATGAATCTGAGAAAAAGATGAATTGAACATAGCATTTTTAATAATTTGAAAGATGTATGGTGAATTAGAGGGGACACATGACGATTGGTTTACGAAAAGGTTTGAGTGATTAGGTGGTACAAAAGATTTTTTAAATGAGAATAAAAAAAGGTAGTATGTGGGTTACATTTACAATTTGGACATCCAGGAAAAGAAGGTTATAGGAACTAGTTAGGTATGCTTAAAGGGATGAGATTGATATTGAAGAATGGAAGAAAATTAGTAGTATAGTGAAGAATGTGATACTTGCATTAGGTATATAGGAAAACCCTTGGTTGACCTATAGTAGGTTTAACTTTGGCAAATGCTTTCAATGGAACAATTGCAATGAATTTAGGTGTAATAGAAGAGATTTCTGGTTATGATTGATTTAGGGACAAGGTATTGTCAGGCTTGTTGGGTTAAAAATAAAAAACCTAAAGAAATAGTGAAAAAAAAGTTAGAAAGATGGATTAGTATATTTGGTGCACCTGAAAGAAGTTTGAGTGATAATGGGTTAGAATTTCAGAATGAAGAAATCAAAGGTTTGTGTGAAAGATTTAGCATGACTCAATGGGCAACTGCGGCTGAGAGTCCATGGAGTAATGGTCAATATAAAAAGATGTTGGGATAATTGAAAACAAAAGAGAAAATGAAAGATGAGAGAGTTACTAGAATGAGTTTATCTGTAGGTAGCTGCTAAGAATTGGGTTGTCAGATTAAAATGGGTATCTCCTATTAAAATTAGTTTTTGTAAAAAATTTAGATTACCGTAACAATATGTATGAGGAAGATTGTAATATGGGCATATCAGTATAGAGGTTGTAAGAAAACATTGCCCTATCGGCGCATGGAAAAAACTTCTCGTTCTCGCTATCAACTTACTAAATTTCCATTCTGCTCGGATCATTGCAGGGCTATTAATTCGATGCCTAAGCGCGCTTTCACAAAAGAAGAGTGCGACAACTACTTGGCTCTCCTACCTGTAAAATATTTTTCTGGCTCTTACCAAAACATCTCTATAACTTTTGTAAATCTGCCTTTCCTCCACTTATACGATCTGAGGTTTTCTGTTGCTACTCTCCTTTCTGAAAAGGCTTAAATCTCTTTGGCCTCCTTTTTTCATCTAATTCCTACCCTGGACAATTCGGCATCTCCTCACTGCTGTCTTCTCCTCTCAGGTTTCCTATGCCTCTTCCCGTGTTTACGCATGATCAGGTGCATGGGATTCTGAATCTATGAACGTCAGGAAGGCTAGTGGCCGGGGGTTGGCATTCCTCCCCGTGTTTTGAGGGAGTGTACTTTCTGAGCTGGCCCCTGTCCTCATTCACTCTACTCTCAATGCCTTAATACTAGTACTTTTCTCAGTGCTGGAAGCGTGCATATGTCCAGCCAATACCAAAAAAAGGGGTAGCCGCTCTGATCATTTTCTACTACATCCTATAGGCTCTCATTGTATTCTATTCTCAAATCTTTTGAAACTCTCTTCCTCTCATTTCCTGATAATCTGGAGTCTCATTCCTTCTTTCGATAACCAGTATGGGCTTTTCGCAGGCTCTGTAACTGGTGACGATCTATCCTATTAACTAATTTGGTTTTCTGCCCTTAGGGAACTATGGGAGTTCTTGTGTGGTGCGCTCTGACATATTTCCAAAGCTTTTGAATCAAGAATGGCATCCATCGCTACTCTCTTAAGCTCCCTTCCTTTTGGGTTTTCCTCTTCTCTTTGCTTACTCTTGGCAAGTTTCTCTCTGGACGCTCCATATCAGCAATCTTTGATGGAGCGACTTTCTTCCTTCCTTTCCATGTTAATTGTAGTGTTCCTCAAGGTTCTGTTTTTATCTCCAACTTTATTCTTACTTTTCATCAACAAACCTAGCTGTTTTCTAACTCTTCACTCTTTGCTGACGACTCAACTCTTCCATTTCTTCCACTCGTTTTTAAATCTGCTCCTCTTTTGCATTAAAGTTTGCTCTGCGTCTTCAGCTTTCCTGAATTCTTTCTTGCCGATCTTGATGGAATTCCGGTGGGGCCACGGCAACGCTTGGTGAAATTCAACTCTTTGAAATTTCAACTTCTTTAATTTTCTCCCTCTCAAAAACAGCCTAATTCTTTCCGCCTATTTTTTTCGAACGGTTCTACGTCTCGCCTGTTGATAACAAACAGGTTTGGTCTTAACATAAACAAAAAATTGTCGCTTGAAACCTCATATCAAACGATGGTTTGCTAAGGTGTGCCTCAAGAAGTGGGGTTTCTGTTCAGGTTGAAGGAATTTCTTTCTTCTGCACAGCTACTCCAGTTTTATAAGGGCCTTTTCACCGATGTATATATATTATTATATTATATTATACTATATATATATAATATATTATATATATATATATATTATATATTATATATATATATTATATATATATATATATATATATATAATATATATATATATATATATATATATATATTATATATATATATATATATTATATATATATAAACTGTTCCAGTGACACCCTGTGATTGAGTAAATACTAGTGTGCGTGGTCGTGGCGTCGCGCGCTCCGTGTGGGTGGTTGTGTTTTGTGCCATAACAATGAAATA
>JABUQX010102760.1:5000-12500 GCA_015478945.1 Trachelipus rathkii
CTGAGTTTTTGAGGGAATGTGCTTACGTCCTGCTGAACACACCGCCCATCGTTCAACTATATTCTCTATGTCTTAATACTAGCACTTTCCTTCATTGTTGGAAGCACGCACATGTCCAACCTATTCCGAAAAAAGGAAGCCGCTCTGATCCTTCTAACTATATCGCCCTATAGCTCTCACTTGTATTCTATCTAAGATCTTTGAAACCTTCTCAACTCTCACACTTAAGACCCATCTGGAATCTCATTCCTCTTCCTTTCCGTGCGCTAGTACGGGATAGGTGTTCAAAAGTCTAACTGGCCGATATGAATTTCCTATTTAACGTTTATGGTTTTCGCGTCATGAAACTACTGGCAGACTTGCGTAGTGGGCGCTTTGAACATATCCAAGACATCATTGCTCCTCCAAGCTCCTCCTTTCCTCCTTCCTCTTTGCTTACTTATGTCTAGCTTCTTCAAGTCGCTAAACATCGGCTATGGTTGATGGGCCGACTTCTTCTTTTTCTGTCAATAGTGGAGTTCCTCGGGGTTTCGTCTACTTTATTCCTACTTTTTCATTAATGATCTTCTCACCTACACATCTAACTCTATCACTCACATGCCGATGACTGACCCTCACTCTTCAACTCATTTCAATTCTGGTCCCTCTTTTACTTCTAGAAATTGCCCTTCGTCTTAATCTTCGATTCTATTCTCGCTGCTAGATAGAATTGCTGGGTGGGGTCGTCTCACCTTGTGAAATCCAATTCTTTAAAAACCCAACTTCTACAAATCTTCCTTTCTAAACACCTTCTAACTTTCCTATCGCTTTCGAACGGTTCTTTCGTCTCTCCTATTGACAATAAATATACACATCCTTGGCCTTAACATAGAAAAAAAAATGTCTTGGAAACCTCACCTCACAAACGGTTGCTGGGCGGCCTCAAAAGAAACTGGGAGTACTGTTTAGACTGACTGCATGACTTTTTTTCCTCTTCTCAGTTACTCCAAGCTATACAAGGGTCTCAATCCGGCCTTGTAATAGAGTACTGTGTTCTCATATATGAGGGCATTCTGGTTTCACCCGTTTTTTGGACAGGGTTTCGAGTCAAAAGCCAAAAAGGCTTATAAACTGTTATGTACTTTCCAGTTCACTTGCAACCTCTATCTTTGCGGCGCGATGTTGGTGCTTTATCTCTCTTCTTGGTATCGCAGCGGCAGGTGTTCGAGGGAGCTTACCACTCGCGTACCACAACCTTTACGACGCCCTAGTAGCACAAAGGGTGCTGTATCTGCGCAACGAGTTTTGTGTAGATATTGGTAACTCAAGGCTAGTTTGCTGCGGTGTTTCCTTTTTTCCTTCCACCACTGTTCTGTGAAGCTCTCTTCATCTTCTGTGTTTCCTGCTGAATTTAATCTCCCTCACGTTTAAAGCGCCTTAGGGCTTAGACCAGCGTTTCTCAACCCCAAAAGTCTATAGAACCATGGACCCCTAATTACCCTATATAATATATATATATTATAATATATATATAATATACTATATATTATATATATATATATATACTATATATATATATATATATATATATATATTAATATATATAGTATATATTATATATATATATATATATATATATATATATCATATAATATATATAATATATATATATACCGTATATATATATATATACTGATATAATATATATATTATAGTATATATATATTATATATATATATATATATATATATAATATATATATATATATATAGTATATTATATATAATATATATATATATTATAATATATATAATATTATATATATATATATATTATCAGTGGCGGCTTCGTCTTTTATGGGCTATTTGGCTGCAGCCCTCCAAATTAAAAAATGCCAGGCATAGGATGTTGATAGAAATATGAAATTTTTTCAAAGTAAAGTGATCTGAATTTTTTTTTTACAATTTAGTACATAAAAAATTACTAATCAATTAAGGAAATAAAAAAAGAATCTTTCAACTGCAAATTGTGCGTACGATATTTATTTCAATATATTCAATTAATAAAATTTGGGCTCTACTTTTGCGGCCCTAAAATAAGCCAATTTCTTATAATTTCTTAAAAATAAGACAAATATAGCAACATACGAAAATAAAGTAAATTCAAAAATTCCCTATAGTATTTTTTATAATGTTTCCAGTTTGGCTTCTATTATTTCATAGCAACTTGGAAGTTTTTCTCATATAAAATTAAGGTTCAAATTTTACAGAGTTGCTAGATTTGTCCATGTAATGTCCTTCTTTTACTTGTATATAGAGAGTCAGAGACACTAAAGTCAGTTTATTCGCATTTTACGGGGGGAGAGCTTGTGTTTATTTTTTTTGTGCGAGAAATAACATAGTGAAAATAGATGCAAAAATAACCCGTGTGAATAATAATATATATATATATATATATATATACATATATATATATAATATATATATATATATATATATATATATATATATATATTATATATATATATATATATATATATATAGAGAGAGAGAGAAGAGAGAGAGAGAGAGAGAGAGAGAGAGAGAGAGACCAAATCCTAGATAAGCAGGCAATGACGTTTTTCGTATTTGTTTCTAAATTTGACACCTCTACAATACAATTTTATTTTTAGGCTTTTGCTTTACCGAATGTGTTCGAATGCATGCAATCGATATTAAAAAAAAAAAAGTCCTATAATTTATGCACACATTTACACATAAATATAAAAAATTAGGTAATAGTCCGTTTGAGGATAATCCTATCAGATATTGATATTTTAGAAAAGATAATTGATTTTATAATATTTCCATCTAAGAGAGTTATCAAGTCTTTTTAATTGCAGAATGTGTTCGAATGCATGCAATCGATTTAAAAAAAAAAAAAAGTTGTATTTATGTCTTACACTTTAGATATTAATATTAAAATTGTTTTAATAGATTGTATCCCATAGTATATATATATATTAATATATAATATATATATATATATTATATATATATATATATATATATATAAAATATATATATATAATATATAGTATATATATAATATATTTAAACATTATGCATCTCTCTACATACATTGTATATATACTATATAATATTATATATATAATATATATATATATATATATATATATATATATATATATATATATATATTATAACCTACAGCCTCCATGCCAAGTTTACACGAGCCGCCACTGTATAATATATTATATATATATATAATTAGTATATATATATATAATATATCTAATATTATTTATATATATAATATATTATATATATATATATATTATATATATTATATATATTATATATATCTATATATATATATATATATAATATATGGTTTTAAAACGACAAATATCCGCGAGGCGAGATCGCTTGTACGATAAGTTGTTTCGAACGAAACGAAAACTCTGGCAACAAATTGCCACAAAAAACATTATATATATAATATATAATATATATATATAGTATATATATATATATATATTATAAATATATAATATATATATATATATATACTAACATTTAATTAAATTTGTTTGGTTAGGTTAGGTTAGGTTAGGTTAGGTTAGGTCAGGTTAGGATAAGTTAAGTTAGGTTAACGGTTAGGTAGGTTTATATATTTGTAGATATTTAATTAAATTAGGTTAGGTTAGGTTAGGTTAGGTTAGGTTAGGTTAGGTTAGGTTAGGTTAGGTTAGGTTAGGTTAGGTTAGGTAGGTTAGGTTAGGTTAGGTTAGGTTACGTTAGGTTATATATATATATTATATTATATATACATAAATATATATATATAGTAATATATTCTTAATATAGTTATTAATATATATATATTATGATATATATATATATATTATTATATTTTTTTGCCATGGGGTGTTATACACTCATAAATACATAAAATAAAATACATAAATATGAACATATTTCATATATTTCATTCAATAACAACGTATTTTAAAATAAATCACAACGCATCTCGCATACTCGCTATGTTAACACTGGAATTGTCTCTCGAGTATCCCAAAATAAGACTCCGGTGCATTAACCTTGCCAGACGTATAATTTCCAATAAACTTTAATTAATTCTGAATTAATTAATCAATTTCATTTATGAATTGAAAATAAGTTTTTCCCTTATTCAATGCTAACCTAAAAGGTATATTTTTTTTAAATAAAATTATACTAAAACTTTTTTTTTTTCTCATAAACTGTCGTCTAAAAGAGAATTTCCCCATAATATACTATATATTATATCATATATAATATATACTATATATAAATAATAATAATATATATATATATATATATATATATATATATATATTATATATATATATTGACTTAAAGAACCTTAAAAATTATTTTAAAAAATTAAAATATATATTAATTAATTATTAAACTAATATATACTTATATATATATATAATATTATATATAGGCCTATATATATATATATATATATATATATTATATATAGTCATATATATATATATATATTATATATAGTATATATACTAATATAATATATATTAGAGGTGTAGCGGATAACCGCATCCGCATATTTTCCTATCCGCATCCCAACCGCATCCGCATAATTTATTTTTGCGGATAGCGATAGTATTCATCTATGAATTATGAAAAACGTGTGTTCACTACCATATATATATTATATATATATATATATATGAGTATATATTATATATATATATATATATACTATTATATATATATATTATATATATTAATATATATATATATATATATTATATATATTATATATATATATATATATAATATATATATATATAATATATTATAATATATAATATAAATATGTATATATATATATATATATATATATATATATATAAAAATATCAAGTATATAGACATAGGAAACGAAAAAGGACTACGAATTTGGATTGTACTTTTAAAACGATTAAATTGGCTACAATAAATGTGGGTACGTATAGAGGAAAAGAGGAGGAGATCGTGGAGATGATGAAGGCCAGACTGATAGATGTGGTGGGGATGTCGGAGATGAGAGTGGAGGGTGAAGAGAGTGGCAGAGATTTGGGCGGAGGATATGTGTTAGCTTACAGAGGAGTCGATGTAGGAATAAAGAAACATGGTGTAGGTTTCATTTTCGGACCAAAGATTGCACCTTTCATACAGGAAGTGAGAGGGGTGAACGAGAGATATTGATTGTGAGCACTTTAAATCAAGAGGAAAAAATACCGATTATATCAGGTATATGCTCCACAACAGGGGCATCCAGAGGAAGAGAAGGAGAGGTTCATGGATTTGTTGGAGGAGTGTGTGGAAGGTGGAAGCGAGGACATGCTGCATCTACTGATGGGTGATTTTAATGCCAGAGTGGGAAAGAGAAGAAATGAGGTGGAGAGGATATTGGGTCCACATGGAGAAAACGAGAGAAACCCAGAGGGAGAGAGGCTCATAGATATATGCATGAGAAGGAATTTAAAAATTATGAATGGATTTTTCAAACACAGGGAATCTCATAAGATAAGGTGGAATCAAAACACCGAAAGTTTTGACCAAAAATCCATTATAGATTATTTCATAGTATCGGATTACAGAACAGTGGAGGATGTTAAAGTGCTTCCTGGAGTCAGTTTTGACTCGGATCATAGATTGGTGGTTGCCAGACTGAGGGTACAGGAAACAAAGTGGCAGGTTGGAGAAAAAAAGGAAAGTGATTAAAGTTGAAGCCCTGAAAGAGGAAGGGAAGAGAGAAGAGTATGTGGAGAAAATAAAGGAAAAGTTGACGAATGTGGAGGAAACAAACATGAATTTGCAGGAAATTATTAGTAAAACCGCGGAAGAAACGCTGGGTGTCAAGTGGTATGGAGGAACGAGGAAGAAACACACTATGTGGTGGAATGAAGATGTGAAGAGAGCAGTGGGCGAAAAGAACAAGAAAATGAGAAGGTGGTTGAGGGGAAGAGAACAGAACAGAGAAGAGCTGAATATGTGATAGCAAGAAACAGAGCAGAGATAGTGAAGAGGGAGGCAAAAAGGCTTGTGGCGGAAAGGATGGCAGAAGAATTGGGAGAGGATGCAGAGGGAGGAAAGAAGAAGATTTTCAAGCTGGCAAAAACATATAAAAAATCAAACAAAAAGCTTTATAGTATCAAAAATAAAGAAGGGGAGGTACTTACATCACAGGAAGAGGTAAATGAGAGGTGGACTGAATATTTTGGAGAACTCCTAAATGTAGAAGAGAGGAGGAATGTGGAAGAGGAGCAATATGTGGGAGAGGAGATGGAAGGGGTGAATCCGATAACGATGGGAGAATATGAGGAAGCTTTGTCAAAAATGAAGAAAGGAAAAGCGCCGGGAGAAGATGGAATTGCGATAGAGTTGATAAGGGAAGGAGGAGAAGAATTGAAGAAGAAAATAGTGGAACTTTTTAATAAATGCTGGATGGAGGGTGTAGTTCCCGGTAGATGGGGGAGAATAGTTGTTTTGCCCATTTATAAGGGAAAAGGTGATACTGGAGATTGTGGAAACTATAGAGGAATAGCTTTATTGGACCATATAGCGAAAGTGTACGAAAGGATTTTAGAAAGAAGATTAAGAGGAGTGATAGAGATACAGTTGGGAGAGGAACAATATGGGTACAGGAAGGGCAGGAGTACTTCGGATCTGTTGTTTGCTTTAAGAATAGTGTTGGAGAAGAGCTGGGAATTTAATAAAACAGCATATATAGCCTTCCTGGACCTAAGAAAGGCATTTGACTCGGTACCCAGAGCTAGACTTTGGAGGATGTTGGGGGAAGTGTACGGAGTGGAGGAAAGACTGAGGAGAGCAATAAAAAGCTTGTATAGCGTTTGTGAGTGTAAAGTGTGAGAAATAGGATGTAAAAATGAGAATGGTTTTGAGGTGGGGACGGGAGTCAGACAGAGTAGTGTCCTGTCTCCCTTACTCTTTATAGCTTACTTGGATGTAGTAATCAGAAAGGTTAAAGAGGAATTTCCGAATCTGGATGGTGATATAATGGTGTATGCGGATGATTTGGCATGTTGGAGTTGGGAGGAGGGAGTATTTAAGAGGACTCATGGAAAGTTTTGACAGATATTTTAAGGAGATGGTTATTAGAGTTGAATACAGAAAAGACAAGTGATAAATGAGAGTGGGTTAAGAGAGGATGAGGGAGAGAGTGGAGAATCGTCATTGATGATTAAAAGAATTGAGAAAATGTTGGATCAGTTTGGTTTACCTGGGTGGCGTATTTACAAGCAAGGGAGAGAGGATGTGTACGGGAAGTGGAGGCAAGAATGGAAAAATACGAAAGAATAATGAGCAGGTTAATACTCCAATTATGAACGGAATCGGGTGATGGATATAGAGTGAAGAAGAATTATATTTGAAATAGCATAGCTGGTACGCACATTGACATATGGAGGCAGAAACTATGGAGCATTACAAAGAGAGGAAAAAGG
>JABUQX010102760.1:17500-22500 GCA_015478945.1 Trachelipus rathkii
CAACATCTCCTTCTCACCAACACAAAATCAATCATACTTTTTCACTTCGATACCACTCTACCACACCAACTCTAGTTATAACTTATGGATACTCCTTGTGTTTAAAAGAAAGTATTACTTACCAAACATACCTCTCTCTTCACAGAAATCAAACACCTTCCTACAATTCTCATTTTCTCCCGCCGCCCCAAACCAACGCTGTTCTACGCAATCCGCTTTTTTGATCACCTGTATTCCACCATTCAGGTCCCCCACACTATCAATCTGAAGCTCCTACTCACCCCATCCAGAGCATCATTCAGATTATCCAAAAACCGTACTCTCTTCAACGTTTCCTTCAGATGGACCATACGTCAAAACCACACATACCTTGACCTTTTCAAACTTAAACTTTAACCATTAGAATTCTAGGACTCACACACACAAGTCTACCATAGCTTTGTACACAAGGTCCACTCATCAAATTGCACTCCTGTATCCCTTTGAGGATGTCAGTTCCACACTATTCACTCAACACATTTCATCTTTGGCATCCCTCTTAATTTCACACAACCGTTTCCTTTGGTTCCAATACTCATACAGCGGACCCTTTCACTTTGGTTCCTTTCTAACTCATCCATCAACACTTTCCTTTGGTTCTCAATATTTATTCCTCTGACATTCCCATGTACGCCATACGATTCGTAATTTCGCCGAAGATTAGAAGGTCGTTTACGGCGAGATCACGACCATCTCCGAGGCATGCATTAGCATTCCTAGCAAGAGATAGGTGGTAGTGGGCAGCCAACCGAACTACCCCCGTCCCTTAGTCGGCTTCTACGACACGCAGGACATACACGATGTGGGCAATTCTTTCTCTCCCACACATAGGGATATGAGTAGTAGGGATTTCTGGTGATAAAAGAGGGTGGATTGAAAGAATATATATTTATATATAATATAATAATATATATAATGATATAGTATATATATATATATATATATATATATATATATGTATTATATATATATATATTATATATAATATATATTTATATAGTATATATATATTATATATATATATATTATATATATATAATATTTGACTATGGTGAAGTTCAAAATACATTTAAATGTTTTTTTTTTTTTTAAATAGGTATAAATCCAAAAAACTAAACGGGATATTTATATTCTCTTGTTTAAATTTCCCTTCAAAATTTATATATTAATTATATTCCCTTCTAAATTATATTCACTAATAAAATTTTCTTGAAAAAAAAGTTAAATCTACTAGCAATAGAAAAACAGCGAAGATAATTGCTATAATATTTAACGATTTTGTTTGGCTTTCTTCCTGTTAAATTCAAAGATATGAACATTAGGATTAAAACGATTGTTGGTGTCAGTAAATTGGGCGTTTTTAAAAGTAATACAATACCGCAAATCTAAATTTCGCTTGCTACGAAAATGATCATGGCAGAAGGGATACGGGGTCCCCCCCCCTCTCTCTCTCTCTTCCCTCTCTCTCTTTCTATATATAATATATATATATATATATATATATATATATATATAATATATATTTATATATATATATATATATATATATATATATTTATATATATATAATATATATATATATATTATATATATATATATATATATATATATATATATATACCGTGGGACAATTGGTAGAGCGACTGAATCTCAAGGCACAGGACCCGGGGGTAGATCCCTCGTCCGGATCCTAGGTAGAAATTATCTAGAATAGTTCCCCTCCTAGAATAGGGCACTACCGCGAGGTGTGAAATTTTGTAAAAAAAATAAAAAATAAAATAATATATAAAAACCGTGTAGCAAGTTCAATTTCGTGAGCAACGGAAGTTTATTTCTATTTTTTAAAATCGAAATATTTTTTAAAAATTATTTATATTTATTTTTAGGAAAAACTAATTGTGTCGTGCAAACAAAATAGTGCCAAATGATAAAGCTAGCAGGAAAATCTCCCCAAAAATGCTAAATATTCCATTTTTGGCTTTTTCCTGCTAGATTTAGGATTTTTTTTTTTAAACATTTTTAATTGAAAATCATTTAAAATTTAATTAAATCATATATAAACAAAAAATTTGATTTTTTTTTTATTTATTTTTATTTTTTTACAGATCACCACCACCCACGGGCTGGGCCCTTTTCAAGAAGGAGGTAAACTCATTAAAGATACCAGTGTTAAGGCATAAACTTTAAAGGGAAAGGTCCCACACGCCCTACATGTAGCATACACCCAGCAAAAAAATTCCCATAAGATCCCATCCATTCCTATCTTAATTAAGATAGGAATGGATGGGATCCTATAGGATTTATTTGCTGGGTATAACAAACCTGAAGGCTGAAACTTTTATTTACTGCATATTTAAATGCATATTTTTTTTCCTACGAGATAGAGCCACTCAAAATCGGTTGTTCAAATTGGTATCAAATGTTAGAAAATTATATATACAGAAAAATGCTCTAAATCGAAGTTTCGAAACTCGTAAATTTTAATCTACTACCTTTCTCACAGACATGAACCAATACACTGTGTTTGACGGTATGAAAGTCAAAAGAAATAAGTGGAGAGAATTGGAGGAAACCTGTTCCAGACTTGACTTGTAGAACACATGTAGGAATGAACATAACTGTTAAGTCTGGGGTCAGAAGATTGGACAGATAAACGATAATACTGTATGGAAAGGCTAATCTCACAAATTCTCTTCAATGGAAGAGGTGTGTGGAAAAAGAATTCAGAAGAGCTTGTCCGTTGTAATAAAGATAGTTTAAGGAGAATGAAGCAACTGTTCCCGTCAGAAAGTAATCGAGAGAGAGTGAGGAAGAGGGAAAGAGTCGATAATACGAAAAGCCTTAGACTCCACATTTCAAGGAGAGTTGTATAAGTGAAACAACCCAAGATGTTTGATGCATATTTCAGAAGTCCCGATAAAGAGCAAGTATTTGGGGTGGTGTTTAAAAGTTATAGAAGGCTCCATAGAACACCCATCCTTTTAGAAGCTTGTTTATTGAGGGAAATAGGCAAAATTTTCATTCGCGAATCTCTGCGAATATCTGTCTAAAATTATACACATAGGGAAATAATGTGTTCTTACCAAGAAAGGTCATGAGTAAAAGAAACACCAAGAGACTTTAAAGGCAGACGAAGGTTTGAGTTGTATGTTTTCGAAGAAGATGTAATAGTTGTGAGTTGTGTGAAAGATAATGTCCAGTTGAATTTTTTTTTATCTCTACCCCAGTTAGAAATTCGAGAATGATCATGGGTTAGTTGCTCCATGGTCACTCTCCTATCATGAGTTATTTTTTGTCGGGTGGGACGTCTTTCAAGATGAAAGGGGTAATGAATGGTAGAGTTGTCGTTGAGGAGTGGAAATGTGATGAAATGATAAAGAAAAGGCCATTAAAAAAAGTAGAAAAGCAGTTAGGGACAAGACAAAAACCCTGAAGAACATTATGAAGGGTAGAGCTGTCGGTATAGAAGTGGAAATGTGATGAAATGATAAAGAAAAGACCATTAAAAGAAGTAGAAAAACAGTTGGAGATAGAACAAAAATCTTTAAAAACATTATCAATAGATGTAAGAGATAAACAACGGGTGATGTCTACAACTTGTGCTATAGAACGACCGGAAAGAAAATCAGAGATAAGGCCACAGAGAGAAAGATAGATATCGAAAGAGAGAAATTTAGGTATCGAAGCTTTGTGCCAGACTCTAGTGAAGGCTTGCGGTATATCCAGCGCTACAGTAACCAAAATGCCGAAGAGCAGAGGACCAAAGGTCAGAAAGAAGGGAAAGAAGATTAGCAGCGAAGTTCTCCTTGCGAAAACTATATTAGCGATCATAAGTAGCATTAGAAGATTTAAGATGTTTCCAAATCTTTCTGTTGTATGGATAGATTCGGAATCTATCCATATAACAGAAAGATAAAAGAAAACATAATAACATAACATAATAACATAAAGATAGCAGAAAGAAAGAATCTATCCATATATCAGAAAGATAAAAGAAAGAATCCTACTTATGATCGCTAATATGGTTTTCGTAAGGAGCACTTCGCTTGTAATCTTCTTTCCCTTCCCTGGAAAGTAATAAGGTTAAAGCAATATGATGATAGTTTGAGGGTTGAAATTTGGGTCCCTTTTTTTCCGCAAAGGTTGAATGAGCTCACACCTCCAGCAGGAAGAAACGATTGAAGTTGATATGCATAGACGAAATGGTTTACCAAGTCAGGATGTAAGCTCAGGAGCAAATATTTTAAGAACCACAATTTGGATACCGTCAGAACGATATAAAAAGGTGAGCGGAGGAACCCAAAGGTAGAAAGGATTAGAAGTTAAGAGAAGGTTAAGAATGTTGGGCTCATCTCCAAGGCTATCATGGATACGGGTACAGGGTTTCACCAACTGTTCAAGGTTATCCTGGATGGAGAAATGGAAGGTTCTCTTGAGAACTAGATGAAAGTTATTGGTGATGGTGAACAATGAAATCAGTCAAAATGATTATTTCAGAGAAAGACAAAGAGTAAAGAATGTATTCAACAGCAGCTGTCGTTGAAGGCTATCATTCATCCTTTAATCTTTTTAATAGTAGTGTTCATCATGGTTCTGTATTATCATCATTTCTTATTCTATTTTTTTATTAATGATCTTCTTTCTATTCCTTGATTACCCATCCATTCCTCTGTCAAAGACTCTACCTTTCATTATTTATTTAATTTTGAAAGACGTCCCAGTCAATTGCAAAAAAACTCATGCATGTAGGGTGGGATTATAGCAACCAATCTCTGATCTTTCTCGAATTTTCCATGGTAACAGACAAAACCTGGTCGTTTTCATTGCCTCAATAACTCAGTTCCTTTATTTTTTACTTGACATAATCTTCCATATAATTATAACATCTTCGAGAACACACAACTGAAACTTTCCTCAGTTCTTAATATTCTATATTATTTCTTTGTACTGGTGACCTCACT
>JABUQX010102761.1:0-5000 GCA_015478945.1 Trachelipus rathkii
ATATATATATATATATATATATATATATAAGAGAGAGTATATATATATATATATATATATATATATAGGTATATAATATATATATATATATATACACTCAGAAGTAATCCAAAGATTTTAAAAATTCGTTGTGCAGGCCCAGACCAATATCTAATATACACCACGAACACTTGGGGAACCTATCGGAAGCCCTCACAGAAACTGCACTCCCCCCCCCCCCCCTTCTGGAAACACGTCTCACACTCTTACTAAAGTTTATATATTAAAGCTAAGTAAACCACCTAACATCCGCCTATCATATATACCTATTTCACTGCTCTCCACAATACCCAAATTATTGGAAAAATTAATACTCAATAGAATACTATCTTCTATTCATGAATCTAAAACACAACCTAGATTTAAACAAAAGCATTCCATAACCACTCTCATAAATCATTTAACGCATCATATTCTGAATGGCTTTAACCAAAATCCTCCCCCCATATCGCACCATTCTAGTCGCAATAGATATCAACAAGGCATTCGATACAGTCCCCCGACATATTTTAATAGATAAAATATTAAATACTAACATGCCCACTAAAGACAAAAAAAAAAAAAAAAAAAAAAAAAAAAAAAAAAGTAACCTTCATATCAAGACGTACAGCTAAAGTTATGCAAGGACGACACTCCTCCCGTACATACAAACAATATAATGGCGTCCCCAAAGGAGCAATCCTCTTACCGTCACTCTTTAATCTTTTTATGCACGATCTCCCAACCCCTGCCTCCCCTTATATAAAAATGAATAGCTATGTCGATGATCTAACCCAACCCCTGCCTCCCCTTATATAAAAATTAATAGCTATGCCGATGATCTAACCATTACCGCTCAACACCCCTTCATAAATACAGCACGTATAGAACTTCAACTAGAACAGTGGCTGACAGATAATAGAATGTCAGCCTCACCTCATAAATCCTCAATCACATGACTCACACCAGATAAAAGAGAATCACATAAACATCCAACAATTCATCTTTTAAATAATAGACTCCCTCCTAATAGCCAGCTAACCATCTTAGGATTGACATTCGATCCACCTATGATATTTGCTCACACATAAATAACATCACATCCAAAGCCACAAATAAATTGAACGCTATGAAGGTAATAACAGGAACTAACTTTGGACAACACAAAGAAACAAACTCAATAGTATACAGACAATATCTTCACTCCTCAATAAACTACGAATCCCCCGCTTGGGCCTCCACAGTATCAAAGATTAACATTTAAGCCATTATTTATGAACAGCCCTTTCCTTACCTTTTTGCAAGTACACTTCAGATTCCTCCCTTAATTAAAATTTGAATTTATGAATGCTCCTTGAGATTTTTTTTGGTTTAAGGAAATTTTGAAGTTTCAAAAATCTTTGAAAAATTTTGTACCTAGGGGTGATTCAACACCAAGTAGACCAGTTTCAGAAATTTTCCCCACCTTACCATCTCCAAATTTGACGAAATTTTACAGTGATGTTCTTTAAGGTTTTGTATGAAACCGTGCAAAATTTGAGGTCCATACCTGTTTTTGTTACCATTTTCTAACACCTTAAAGCAAAGGCAGTCATTTTCACTCGAAAGTCGCATATCACTTTTTGGCAACTTTGACCTTGATTTGTGAAAATATTTGTAGAGCTATGGACCAGAAAATTCATTCAATGAGGCAACTTTTTCCAGTGAATCAGAATATGTAATTGTAAAAGCTTCTATCTATTCCCTATCATGAGCTATAGGAGCACAAACTTCATGAAAAACTAAGTTTGCAGTGACAAAAGTCAAACTTTGAGTTGAAATTATTTTTCAGTGGTTGCATAGAATGACACCAAACTTGGTGATCCATTGGAACAGTACATAATTATGTACACAAATTAGAAATATTATGCTTGGATGAAGCTTAGTTCAAAAATTATCCTTCAATTTTTTTTTATTTTTTTTTTTTGTGTATGTTTGAGAGCCTAAATCTCAACTGGTCCATTTTTTATTTTTTTATTTTTACTATTTCTGAAAAGAGCAACTCGGAAGCTTTCAAATGCACCATAATTCATTTTAGAGAAATAAATCTTTACCAAAAAAAAATTAATTTAAAAATATTGTTTTTCACTTATATCAAATGAATGTGGTTATTAATCAGAGGTCTATTATGAGTTGTACTAGAAGGCAATTAATTTTATTTAAATCAATATTTATAATATCAGCAGTGTATTGTGGGAAAATATAAATCAACAAAAATATGCAGATATATATATTAAATTATTAAATTAAGTATAAATATATTATATATATATATATATATATATTATAATATTAAATATTTATATATATATATATATATATATATATATAATATATATATATATATATTATATATCCTATATATATTATAGTAATATATATAAATATATATATATATATATATTCTATATATATATTATTTATATATATATATAATATATATAGATATATATTTAATATATATATATATTATCGGGTATATATATATATATATATTATATTATATATATACACTTATATATATATTATAATATATATATATATTATCATAATTATATATATATATATATATATATATATATATATATATATTAGTATATACGGTATATTATATATATATATATATATATATATATATATAAATATATGATATAGTCTATATATATATATATATTATATATATATATATATATATATATTATATATATAAACGGCCCGCAATTTAACTACTCTGGCCCATGGGGTCAATAAAAATTTTAATTGCCCCATATTATTCTATAGTATATATATAATATATTTATATAATTTAATATTATATATATATATAATATATATATTTATATATATATATATATAAAAATAATATTAATACTTTCATTATTACATCTACATGTCAAATTAATGATTCATTACAAGGTTTTCATCTTTCCTTAGCAAATTTGTCAATAATATCTTTGTAATCTAATTTTACGGTGAAATCATTTTCAATAAGTACAGCAAGATGAACTAAACGCTGTTGGGACTCGGGATGACGTTAAATAATTTTACGCTTTCCAAGTGTGGAGAATGATCTTTCAGCTGAACAGTTAATATACACATAAAAATTAATTTTAAACAATATTCAGATTTGATATATATCATGAAGGCTTTTGGTATATATATTTGTTTAATTGGGATAAGGTTTGACTGGCATTACCTTCTTCTAAAAGCAAACATTTTAAATGAATGCATTCTGCTCCAAAGTCTTCTAAGTCTGATCGATAGATTTTTTTAATAATTTAGCAGATTTATGAATATCATCTGGGTCGGTTTTGGTGAGATTTGATAAGAATAAAAACTTTTCTGAAAATTCGCTGTATGCAAAACTTCGCCCTATTTAATTCTGTTAACAGTTTATCTAATATATATTGAAGCTTGTTTGAAGAATGCATATTTGATAAATTTTCTTCTTTCTCAGATCTTAGTTTAGATACATTCTTGATGTCTTTTTGGTGTAAAGATTTTCAATTTTTTTCTTGGCCCAATTTCGTGTAGGTTTCTAATGAGCTAATTTTATTAACTAAGTTACACAGAGAGTTATACAAATTATAACGGTGGCCACATCCATATCTTCAGATTGCAGTTTTTTATTAAATTTACAGAATCAAATCTTTCAAAGTATTCGGTTCATATTAAAGACTAAAGAATATTCATAGGAAAATTAATATTTTTCAAATTCCTTTGCCTCTTGCTTGATGACTGGTCTCTCATTTTTATCTTCAGATATAGAGTTTAAAGCCTTAACAATAGCTTCCAAAACTTTGTTTAGACTTTACAAGCTTCTTCTGCTCGGCTGAGCCCTGTCCCACAGTAGTGTTTGACAGTTATTCTTTGACGAAAGATTCTAAGATCCAGCGTGCGTAGAGCGCAAAAAAAATTGTAAAGAATTCTGAAGCAAAGCAAAAAAAGAAACCGCCTGTTTTACAAACAAGTGGCAGGCTAGATCACTAATTAACGGAATGGCTGAATATGGTATGAAGATATGCTAGATGGTTGATGCTCATTATCTTGTTTGCGGCCAGAATATAATTCCTGACATATTAGCAGCATTATCATACGTTTGACCCGACAATGCTTATGTCTAATTTCATTTGCTTTGAGAAAACTCATCCCTGTTTCCGCTAGTTCCTTTACCTGTATGACCAGAATTTTTAATAAATCCTAAAAGCGTTCTTTAGGCTACCTTCTTTGCTAACATATCTGATGATAAAGCTCAGCTGATTTTTATGAGTAATGTCTGGAGTGGAATCAACAATAATAGAAAATACTTACTTTCCTGAATTTCTTTCACTATTTCACTGATACCTTCTATATATATATATATATATATATATATTATATATATATATATACATATATTATATTTATATAATATATTTATATATATATATATAATATATATATATATATAATATATTATATATATATATTATATATATAATTAATATATATATATTATACTTATAATATATATATATATATATCATATATATATATAATTAATATATATATAATATTTATATATATAATATATTTATATATATATATATATATATATATATATATATATATATATTATTATATAATATTATATATATATATATATATATATATTATATAATATATATATATATATATATATATATATATATATATATATATATATTATATTATATATATATTAATTATATTCTCTGTCTGCAGTTTCATAAATATTATTTGTCAAATTTTTGAAAAGGAGAAAGGAAAATGAAGTGTTATCTAAAATACCAAGAGTAGACTCATTCTTTTTCACAAAGATAAATGAATCTGTCGTGAGTGCGGATGAATATGAAGTAATTTCAAAAGTCATTGATGATAACGATAACACAGGTAATCGTGAAACATATGCATCGACTTCTTAC